>JAQPZY010000622.1:0-279774 GCA_029931535.1 Margaritifera margaritifera
TTTATTTATTTATTTATCTATGTTATTTTTAAAAGTTCTTTATTTTTGAAGAAAAAAAAGAACACACATAATGGTGAAACAGAGCAAAAAATATTATGCAAAGCTTAATGCATACTCAAACTTATACAAGTAACAAAAGCACATCTCCAGTAATGTTGTAGCAAGCATAGGGGAGTGTGTGTAGCCCTGCTGATACTACTTATATGTTAACAACTCTTGTGTAAACTTTCAGGACATCATCTACCTGTTTGTCCAATTATCCCAAATAAAAATATGTTCTTGCTCGAGTAGAAAATGAGACAAATGGTGAAATTTGTATTTATTCCAATCCAGAAAACTATGAAAAAGGCATTTGTTTTCATACAATCCCACAATATGCAAGCTACTGTTTCTAACTACATTCTTACAGAAACAACATGTTTAGTTGTCACTTTTCTCACTTTTCAAATTGTACTAAGAAAATTGTTTGTAACTCCAAATTAATATGTAGGTTTTACACTGAAATCAATGTAGTTTTAGACATTTTGTAATCTGCAATAGTAACTTTGCATGTATTATTTAATTTGAGACTCCATTTAAATTTTGATGTAAGCTCACATGCATTTGAAATAAGTTTCTTGATAGATTCTTCAACTACCCTTTTGTCTCCAATTAACAGCTAAGCAGACGGATGAAAAATGGGTCGATGTATACAATTGTCAATAGTTATATCAAAAAATTGTTTGTATACACTTTGACATACTTGCCATATTCCCAGACAGTGTTGGGCGGTTTTCTTTAGACTCGACGAGTGTGTTTTGAGGTCCCAACGGGGGTCAGTGTGCGTGACACCCCAAAAGAGACGTCATCAAAATGAGAATAAGCAATCTTTTCAAATCAGACTATAGTAAATGATTGGAAATTCAAATCGGAATAAAAGAAAATACAACCTGTCTTCTCTGAAGCATTTCATATACTTACAAACAAAAAAATGGTAGACTTAACATTGTCAAATAACATCACCATAAACATGGTCACAACCTCACGGACATTAAATACAAGAATACACCAAGTTACTGTCGTTAAAATTCATTGGACAGTGGAATGTAGTTTTAATTACATGCATTCATTGCTGCTTTCAATAGTACAGTAGTTGGTTTGAAGGTAATGCAAGTGTCATTTGTGTTCACAAATATGCCTTCACTTTTCCTTCGCTAATGTGCACCCTCATCTATGTTGGCACAAGCAATGGCCAAAGTCGCTAAAAGTGATAAAACCTGTAAGATGTCAATGAATATCCATTTCAAAACAATGAATCTGGCAATGAAAACAGTAAAGGTTTGTAATATTCAGCAGAGTTACTGAAGTCACTGATCACCACTATTGTAACGTATTTTCGAGGTTAAAGTCACACCACCAGCAGTGAAGATTTACTTTTTTAAATGCTGAATTAATGAAAAAAGGTACTAATTTATGCAAATACACAATTTGTCCTTAGATTATTGATTTAATACTTCCAAATTATTAAAATTCCATGGTGCAGTTTATTTCAGGTTAACCAGATATTCAAACATGTTAATGTTTTCATGAATTACTTGATAAAACGTTTATTGCAATAATGTAAACATCCAAGGAAAATATGAGAAAGTTAAGTGGCAAAACTGTCGAAGCAAATAAGATTATCTAATTTTTAGCACTTCTAGTGCATTATATACTACAATTTTCCTTTGTCCCTTTAAAATGTTGTGTGTCCCCCAAATCTGGAGGGTGAGGGACACAGTGTCCCCTGACATTTGGATTCTACGTGCAACACTGCATTAGAGATTGAATGGTGCTGTTGTTCAACCTACCGAAATAATCATGTTTTAAATTTTTATATGGAGTAAAAATCCGACTTCAAAGAAACGTTGCCGCTCATCACAAACTTTAATAAAGATGGCTTCAGCATTCTCATTCAATGCAGTCAGTGATGTGTAATACCATTTGTTTTTCAACACGCATCCGTTTGGTGTACTTGACTTCAGACAAATTGGGTTGTTCTACTTAGTGTACTTTACCTATGCAAATTAGCCTAATGGGCTCTCCCTCAGTAGTGCTCAAAAGATTTGGCACAACACATCACCCTTGCTATTGTGAGCCAATGCAGTAAATCTCTGAAATGTGTCTGTTTATCTCTGAACACCTTACCTTTTAATTGTCTCTGAAACAGCTGTATCAACTGCCCCACGGATAGTTTTACATGATCTGTGAGCAAGACCGTTTACTGTTTATGCATAACACAGATTACAGGCATATATGATTGTGATAAAGAAATGTACATTTTCTTCTGTTTATTGTGTGGGAAATTTTGTTGTTGCTAAGATTGCTAAAAATCATGTTTTGTTTTTAAACATGACTGTGTCGTGGGGTTGGGTGGGGGATCCAAAATTGTGGTTTTCGCGTGACACGTCGTGTTATATCATGTATGACTTTTATTGTATTTATTACACGTTAAAACAAATCCAGAAAATGTGCTTTAACTTGGAATGTGTTTATAAAGGTATCATAACTAATCAAAGTTCCATCTACATTAAGCAAATCATTCACATACATAATTTCCTGTTGAAACCAATGTCTGAAAAATATACTATTATTTCCAATTTTAAAATTTGGATTATACCATATCTGTGTCTGCGGTAAATCTTCTTTGTAATTTATATTAAATTTAATTACTAGTTCCCTATATGCAGTAGAAACATCTGTCCAACATCTATTCAGTTTTTTTAGATACTTTTAAAAACAAAATCTGTTCCAAAAGAGAAGAAATTTTTAATATACGGCGAAGATGCAGTTCATATATTTGTCCACTTGCCATCCGTTACTATGAGCCTTCTCAGCCAAGTCAGTTTAACAGAATCATTAATGTTCATTCTAATTACCATTTTCATACCTACTTCCTTATAAACTTGAATTATCATATTTCTTTTCACTTTATACTTTGCAACATTCAAAAGGATGCCATAGAAAAGCGAATCAAGTTCTCACAACACTTTTTGAGGAGGATTTGATAGTGCAAGCAACAAGTGCGTTAATTTTATAACTCTTATTTTCCCATACGGTGTAAGTAATTTATTTGACCACTGAACAAGAAGATTTGTGATTTCTATAGTTTTAGGATCATAGCTTAACTTGAACATAGCATTCAAATTTTAAGAAAATGTTATGTCAAGGAAAGTGAATTCACTAGAGTTCCAGTCTAGATTGTACTTTACTTTTACAGCCTCTTCTACTACCAAACCAAATTACTTTAGTTTTGTTCAATATTTAAATTAAGTCCAGAAAATTTAGAAAGCTGATAGATTAGATCTATTGCAGCTTTAAGTGATTTTTCGGAACCATCTAAAGTAAGGGAAGTATCATCTGCATATTGAGATCTTAAATAAGTTTTAGTATTTACTTCAATACATTGGATTCTTCCTGATCATATGGGCCAAACTCTCTGCACAGATTATGCAACCTCTTTTTATGTCAAACTTTGAAGAACACTGATCATTCACTATGACACAAGTTTTTATATTACTGTACAAGTTGTATCCATTTTATAATATCTGAGCGAAAATTGTAAAAGAGTAGCACTTTTTCTATAAAAGACCATACTCAAGAATCAAATGCTTTCTTAAGCTCTATTAACAGTATAGACTTGGTTTGTTCCACTTTTTTGTATGAACAATAAATTATAAACTGCGGTTATTTTCACAGATATATCTACATTTAAGAAAGCCCATCTGGTTTGTATTATGATTTGAGGTAAAACCATTGTTATCCTATTTGAGATACAAGCAGTGGCTATTTTATATGAAACATCTAAAAGAGAAATTGGTGAAAATGCAATGCTGATATGACTTTCCATCTAGAAGGAGTAGTGATAGAATTTTCAAGATAGCCCTTGTGGTGGCCATATTGGATATTAGATCAGCATAAGTTTTATTAAGACCAACTAGACACCATACTAAATCTTCCGTGAAAACCCCATGTTGATATGACTTTCCAATAAAGTAGCTATAAAAAAGAATTCAAGATGGCTGCTGTGGTGGCCATACTGGATGTCATATTGGCACCATTTTCACTTAGCACCAACTAGATATCATAAGATGTTTTTTAGTGAAAACTGCATGTTGATATAGCCATCCATTCAGGAGGAGTAGCGATAACAAGA
The DNA here is from genome assembly GCA_029931535.1 of Margaritifera margaritifera. NCBI lineage: Eukaryota > Metazoa > Mollusca > Bivalvia > Unionida > Margaritiferidae > Margaritifera > Margaritifera margaritifera. The sequence goes on from JAQPZY010000622.1 coordinate 4,175, forward strand.
TTTTAAAGATGGCTGCCATGGCAGCCATATTAGGACATGAGATTAGCGCCATTTTCATTTTGGAACAAGCAGACATCATAAAAAGTCTTTTAGTTGAAATCCCATACCAATATAAATTTCCGTTCAGAAGGAATAGGGATAACAAAATTTTAAAGATGGCTGCCATGGCAGCCATATTAGGACATGAGATTAGCGCCATTTTCATTTTGGAACAAGCAGACATCATAAAAAGTCTTTTAGTTGAAATCCCATACCAATATAAATTTCCGTTCAGAAGGAATAGGGATAACAAGATTTTCAAGATGGCTGCAGTGGCGTCCACATCGGATATTAGATCAGCACCATTTTCATTTAGGACCAAGTAGACTTCATGACAAGTCTTTTAATGAAAACCCTATGTTGATATGACCATCTATTCGGAAGGAGTAGCGATAGCAAGATTTTCAAGATGGCCGCTGTGGTGGCCATGTTGGTTGTCTGAGCTAAACTATTTTCATTTCAGACCAACCAGACATCATATGTCTTATGGTATAAACCTCATATCGATATGACTTTCTGTCGTCGGACGATGGATCGTCCTGTTAATTCTTCTGGTTTATGACAAATAGAGCTAAAAATCTTTGAGAAAGTGCACCTTCCATGAAAAACCTTGTTCACGAATGAGAACCAAAATGGCAAATTTAAATATAATTGAACTTAAAGATATAAAAAATAAATACATTAATGAAATACGCTGACATGACTTCTATTTTAATTTTCAATACTTATTATACTTCTATCACAACTATTAACAACAGTAATTCAAGCTAAAACATTATTTTCCATCTACCCTATTAATATGATATTCCAACTGCCTTAACAGTTTTTGTAACATATAAATCTTCCCTTTGATTGTAGAAGGATTAGTCATGATGTATATACAACTAGTGAACGGAAAAGATAAATAGCAAGTAAACAACCAATACACATTGCAAGGGATTATTATTATTATTATTATTATTATTATTATTATTATTATTATTATTATTATTTATTATTATTATTATTATTATTATTATTATTATTATTATTATTTCAAATTTTATAATTAGAAAAATAATGCTTTTCAAGTTTGCAATTTTTTTGTGAAACTGCCAGTAGCAGATTCCATGGTATTTGGAATAGCTGAGTTCCTGAGAGTCTTAGGTATTCAAAGTCTACTAAAGTTGGCAGAATAAAAATTGATTTCTTCCCTTCAGATGAAAATTTTAAAAGACTGAACTTGTTATTAATAATATGATACAGGCAAACATTGATACAAAGCACACGTTTCCTATTTCCAGGAACATACACTTTAATGCACTTTTTAGACAGGAACTAAATTAATTCAGTGGATGCACTGTAGGTAAATTACAGATAAAATAAAGATAAAAATACACATAAGAATCTTCACCATAACAGTTACACCCCTATCAATGTAAGCTAAGTTCACCATGACTTTAAACAGGCAAAAGAGTTTTGGATCCTAACATATGAGAGTCACTGCCAGGCCTCTACTATGTTGACATGAATAGTGCTATTAAACAGGGGTTTTCATTGTCCTTAATGTGATGTGATACCTGAGAAAGAAAAGGAAAAAATAAAAAAAAACCTGTAATGAATAAGGGATATAAAATAAAAACAAATTTATTACGTATGATGCCCTGCAAATGAATCTACAGTATTTTCAATCTGCAAAGAAGAAATGCTGTAATAGGCAAATGAATTCTGGTTTAACAGTAACAGTGTTTTACATTCCAATCATTTTATAAAGAAGAAGAAGATGAAGAGTCCCTTGAAGGGACTGAAACTCTACTGGGCAAAAAGAATTTCCAGGAATTCAAGATAAGACCACTTCTTCCTTTTAACTGCCAAGTGTTGAAACCAACTCTGATATTCTTCAGTTGTAACAAGATTTTCAAATTAGCTGCTGTTGTACACACATTGAATGTCAGCTTGGCATCATTTCATTTTAAGACAAAGTAGTCATCATTAGAAGTCTTTTGGTGAAAACCCCATATCATAATGATCATCCATTCAGGGTGGAGTAGTGACAACAAGATATTTAAGACAGTCATCATGGCATTCATATTGGATGTACATTGGCACCATTTAATTTAGGACTTGGTGAAAATTCCTTGTTATAATGATCATCCATTCTGGGAGAGTAGTGCAAGATTTTTAAAACAGTTGTCATGGCAGCCATATTGGATTTACGACTGGCACCATTTTCATTTAGGACCAACTAGGCATAATAAGAAGTGTATTGGTGAAAACTAAATTTGATATAGCAATCCATTTGGAGAGGATTAGAGATAATATTTTCAAGATATGACTTTCCATTCAGGAGTTGCAATAACAAGATTTTCAAGATGGCTGCTATGATGGCCATATTGGATATCTGATTGGCACCATTTTCATTTAAGACCAACTGGAGATCATGAAAGGTCTTCTGGTGAAAACCCCATGTCAATATGACTTTCTGTTCAAGTAGAGTTGTGGGGACCCTGGATGGTCAAAGGCGCTCGCCATTACCGATCACTGACATCTCACCTCTCTCCGCGTGGGTTCGAGTCTTGGGCTCGGACAACATGGGTATTTGAGATAGCATGCAGGTAACTTTTCGTAGGTCAGTTGTTCCTCCCGGGTTTTTCCCGGGTTCATCCTCCACCAGATATATTGTCCGTCATATATAGTATCATGTACTGAAACATGACGTTAAACCCACAAAACCACAAACCACAATCAAGTATAGTTGTGATAAGATTTTTCTAGATGGCTGCAATGGTGGCCATAATGGATGTCAGATCAGCACCATTTTAATTTAGGATCAACTGGACATCAAATAGGTCTTTAAGTGAAAACCCCATGCTGATACGACCATCCATTATAGAGGAGTAGTGATAACAAAATGTTTAAGATGGCTGCCCTGGCAACCATACTGGACATCAAATCAGCACCATTTTCATTTAGGACAAACTGGACATCATAAGAAATCTTTAAATGGAAACGCCATGTTGACATTACCATCCATTCAGGAGTAGTGATAACAAGATTTTCAAGATGACTGCCATGGTTGCCCTATTGGATGTCATATTGGCACCATTTTCATTAAGAACCAACTGGACATCATAAGAAGTTTTTTTAAATAAAAACCCCATGTTGATATTATGACCATCCATTCAGGAGGAGTATCGATTACAAGATTTTCAAGATTGCTGCCATGGTGGCAATATTGGGTATCAGACTGACACCGTCTTTTTCATTTAGGACCAACTAAACATCATAAGAAGTCTTATAGTAAAACCCCATATTGATATGACCGTCCATTCATGAGGAGTAGTGATAATAATATTTTCAAGATAACCACTGTGGCGGCCATAATGAATGTCTCAGAGCACCATTTCAATTAGGACCATCCAGACCATGGGTTTGTAGTTTCATGGCAATCCTCCAAGTAGTTTTGGAGTAGTAGCAACAACAAACTTGTGCTAGCTGACAGATAAATGATGGGTGTATTTATCAAACACAGTATGGTGCAGGATAACCAAATGCTCGGGTGGGAGTCCCCATGTATGATTCTTGATCAGACGATCGGTCGCATCCCCGTTGCACGGATCACGGTAGAAACAGCTTTATTAACCGGAACTGTTGATGCCCTTTGTATGGAAAACCCTATTTACGATCTGACGATCGGTAATGTTGAAGGTTCCCGTCTTCCGACCATGGCAGATTTCAGGACACCTTCAGCCCAGGCTGTCGAAACGCGAGCACAAACCCAGCGAGAGAAAAACGCGTTTCAGAAATTAAAAGTCCCTGAGTCGATCACCGGAATTTCGCGTGACGAATTCAAACGAGAGCAAGAACGCGACGAATCCATCAAAACTATTGCAGAGAAAATCGCGTCCGGCGCAATTAAACACTGCAAGGGTGGGAGTAGTTCGAGATCCGTTCGAAGGAATTAGCTAATTCATAGGGATTTTACCACTCCAGAGGGTAAGAGGTATTGGCAAGTAGTCGTACTCCAGAGATACAGATCGCATGTACTTAGGGTGGCACATGAGTCTAGCATGGCAGGACACCTGGATAAGGCGAAGACCACCAGCAGAGTAGTAGCTTAATTATACTGGCCTGGTGTTAATGGCGACGTCACACGGTTCCGTCGGTCTTGTGACGTATGCCAGAAAACCCTATCAAAGGGAAGGGTCACAAGAGTTTCCTTAGGACAGATGCCATTAATAGACACGGCGTTTAAAAGAGTGGCGGTGTATATTGTAAGACCAATACAGCCTGTTACCAAAAGGAAGAACAGGTATATTCTTACTCTCGTGGATTACGCAACCAGATACCCCGAAGCCGTAGCGTTACCAACTATTGAAACGGAACGGGTGGCTGAAGCATTGGTTGATATCTTTAGTCGGGTAGGGGTGCCAGAAGAAATCCTTACGGATTGTGGTGCCCAATTCACCTCTGACCTCATGGGTGAAATAAGTAGGATGTTGTCCATCAAACAGCTGAACACTACACCATACTATCCGATGTGCAATGGACTGGTAGAGAAGTTTATTGGTAATCTTAAACATATGCTACGAAAAATGTGCGCCGAACGTCCGCAAGACTGGGACCGTTATTTGAACGCGTTTCTGTTCGCGTACCGTGAAGTACGGCAAGAAAGTTTAGGGTTTTCACCCTTCGAATTGCTGTAAGGGAGACCAGTTCGAGGCCCGATGCGGATACAACGCAAACTTTGGGCAGGTGACGTTGCGAGCGAGGAAATAAAAACTACCTACCATTACGTGTTAGATTTGCGCGAGAAACTAGAGAGTATATGCCGGATGGCACGTGATGAAATAATAAAATCGGGGCGCAGATATGCCAAGTACTATAACCGCAGAGCGCGATAGGAAATTTGTTGTTGGAGATCAGGTGCTAGTGCTTCTTCCTACAAGCACAAACAAGTTACTGGTTCAGTGGAAAGGTCCTTACAAAGTTAAAGAGGTCAAAGGTGACATGGACTATAAAATTGACATGAACGGTAATTTAAGAACATTCCATGTTAACATGCTTAAGCTATACATCAAAAGACAGAACGACAATTTAGAAAAAGGGGTTTTAAATATCGTTTGTATGGCAGTCGTCGACGATGACGTTGTAGACCCGGAAATCGAGGTTTCCCCTGAGTGTCCCTTGGGTGTTGCGAGGGAAGGGGTAGATCAAGTCAATGTGAGTGCGGAGTCGACCAAAGATCAGCGTCAACAAATCAACGCGGTCTTGGATAAATACTCAGACGTATTCACCGACAGACCAGGTTATACAACCTTGGTAGACGTCACAATTCAACTGAATACTCCTGACCCCATTAGAATCAAAGGTTATCCGGCACCATATAACGCACGAGAAGCTGTGGACGAAGAGGTGAGTAAACTGTTAGATTTAGGGGTGATTGAACCCTCCAACTCGCCATATTCTTCTTCCGTAGTGCTAGTCAGAAAAAAAGACGGGACGAACCGATTCTGTATCGACTTCCGACAGTTAAATAAAATCACGGTGTTCGATGCAGAACCAATGCCAGATATGGAGGGTCTATTTGCGAAGTTGTCGGGCAACCGATATATTTCCAAATTGGATCTGTCCAAGGGATATTGGCAGGTACCTATTGTTCAAGAGTCCCGTGCAAGGATTATATCAGTTCAAGGTAATGCCATTCGGGTTAGTAGGTGCCAGTGCCACCTGTTGTCGCTTGATGCGCAAGTTGCTAAAGGGTTTAGCAAGCGTTGATAGCTTTGTTGATGACATATTTATGTACACGGATACTTGGAGTGAGCACGTGTCCATCTTGACGGAACTTTTCGATAGACTCCGCAGAGCGAACCTCACAGTGAGACCCACGAAATGCATTATTGGTTATGCAGATTTAGAGTGTTTGGGTCATATTGTCAGTGGTTCGGGACAGTTGAAACCTCACCCCAAGCAAGTAGAAGCTATTAGAAACGCACCAATGTAAGACAGCAAGACGCAAGTTCGTTTCATTTCTAGGTCTAGTAGGATTTTATAGAAAGTTTATACCAAACACTGCAGCCAATGCCTGCCTACTGTCTGCTCTAACAAAGAAGGGGCAGCCAAAAGAGTGGAGTGGGGTCTGCCAAATGATAAAGCTTTTTGTGTGCTGAAAGAGAAACTAATCAGTGCACCTATATTAAAATTGCCAGATGTTAGCAAACCCTTTGTTTTAAGAACAGATGCCTCTGATACTGGGGTGGGAGCAGTTTTACTGCAAGAGCAAGATAACAATAAGTTGCCCGAAGCTTATGCGAGTAGGAAATTGCTACCTAGGGAGAAAAAAAACTATTCCGTAATTGAGAAAGAGTGTTTGGCCGTAGTGTGGGGGATTGGGAAATATCATGCGTATCTTTTTGGGAGAGATTTCGTTCTCGGTACTGATCATCAACCCCTATTGTATTTAAACAAGAGCAAGGTCGCTAACGCTCGATTGATGCGTTGGGCGCTGACACTACAACCTTATCGCTTCCGTGTAGAGGCAATACGAGGGGTTGAAAATATAGGGGCAGACTACTTGAATAGGGCATGATTGTCAATTTTGATAAATTTTTACCCATTCTATCAAATCTAGATTAGTAATGATTATTCTCTTTTACTCGTATATTCCGTGTATTGCGCAAAATGTGTCCATTTTATTTTTAGGGGGAAGGTATTGTCACGGAATAAGGCAAGAAAATAATTTCGTATTGCATTAAACGTTGATAACGTATATTTCACTTTGTCGACGCGTACAGCGTTAACTAGAGTAGCTTGTTTTTCTACCGTGACATATAGTTACTGAATGAGTACATCTCGTTGTAGGTCGTTTGCAGCGTGATACCCATGTTTCTCGACATGCACGGGTACTTTACCCTTGGGTCTTGAACGTCTTGTTTTTTCATATATATTATAAATAGTAGGTTTTTACTATAAGCAGGACATCATCGCTTGGATCTTGTCACGGAGTTTCAGTCTTGGAACCACAAAACTACAGGCGTAGGGGAAGTGATAACTGTTAAGATAACTTTGATTCGCTTGTACATTTATGCTTTTTATTGTGTTCGTGACATTCTTATTTTTAACATTATCGTAAATTGGATAAAGCTTCGATAGAGAAAATAACCACGTTTAATAGACAATTCACTGTTAGAATTTATTCCTTTTCACGTGTAGGATTCGAGTAGAAAGTTACACGTAGACTGCGGGTTTAATGTATTTTGTATAACTCATTAGGGATATTGATATAATGAACTTATAGACATTTTTTGAGTGGAGCATACGTATATTTCATATAGATATATTTTAGTATTTTTGTGTGATAGCTTATTTTGTATTATACGCTACCAGTTTCATATATTTGTAGCTGAAACTGGTGGAAGGTAAAGTTGAACCAGAGTGAAACTGGGAAGTTTAACTAGAGTGGAACTGAGAAGTTGAACCAGAGTGAAAATGGGAAGTTGAACTAGAGTGAAACTTGGAAGTTCAACCAGAGTGAAACTGAGAAGTTGAACCAGAGTGAACCTGGCGTGGGTTGAGGCATCGCAGCCACAAAGTGTTTTGAAACTGTGATATTTTGTTTTTTTAGACTGTCATCTTGGTTTTATGGACCATATCATATCGGTTATATGAACCGTCATCATTATCATTGTTATTTTCTGTTCTGTGTCGCCATTATCACTATCCTCATCATTATCATTATCAATATATATATATATTGATATATATATATATATATATATATATATATATATATATATATATAAATTTTCTTTTTTGTTAGTGTGTGTATGGCATGTGCAAGAGTCTGATGTTGTGTAGCTTGTGTTTTATTTAATTGTTTTGTATGCCATCGACATATCGTGCATTACATAAATATCGTCATTCACACAGAGAGAGAGAGATTATGCATATACTATTTCGATTGACGTTACTCATTGCTTTTATCACTATCTCAGAAACAGGCATTGATAATTAGAGAGTGCATTTTTGAAATGAGCAGCAATTACCTTCATTTTGGTATTCGTCTACTGACAAAATTTAGAAATACAAATTTGATTCCTCTCTTTATTAAGAATAATTAAATCGGTAAATCGCTGTTTAGCAATTCATTTTGTATTCAACAAGAATTTATAGAATTTACTGGGTTATTAACCTGCTATTAGTGTGTTTTTCTTATTGTCTTATTATTTATTGTTTAATCTGGTCATACAATTAACATGTACGAACTTAAAGCTTTAGATATTCAATCTACTGAAAGTTGAATGTGTACTGCAATAATCAAAGTGAACACATCGACAATATTCGCAACAGCCTTAGAATTAATATAAACGGTTCAAAATAAAAGGGAAATAATTGGGATTTACAACCTTTGAAGGCAGAACCTCTTCTACCACGTTCTTCCAGGGATACCAGTTTAAAGCCATTAAAAACATGAAGCCACGTATTAATAGCAATATATGCAATTAGAAATAGATTTTATAGTCTTGGCAAACATGTGGCTGAGCAATTTCGGGCGATATACAAGGCATTATTGATAGATATGATGTGTTCAGCTTATGTGTAATACAGTATAAGTTAAACAAGGGGAAAAAAGTATGAACAAGAAGAAATTCCACTTAGATACAGCAAAAACCAAACCGACGTACAAATCTGGAGGCTATTTATTATACAATAAATACAAATTCGTATCTACCGCAGATACCCAATTTACAACTAAGTTTGTATAATAGTAGGCATTTCGGTTTAATTGCAAAAGACGATGATGATAGTGATGGATGTTCAGGAGAAATTAATTGATACTTCAGTATGGAATATATATATATATATATATATATATATATATATATATATATATATATATATATATATATATATATATATATATATTTTCCCCATCAGCACTTACTAACTGGCTCCACCCTTTTCTCTACATTTTTAGGCAGTTAACCCTCGATTATTATTGCTTTTAATTTAACTAGTCCAAATTGTGTTCATGTGACTTTAAGGTTAGTTTTGGTTCCGAAAGATTCAATGCCGTTTGGGAGATTATGGACATAATTTCACATTGTTGGCCTAATTGCTAAACCCGGTATAAATATGCATTTGGTCCGTGTTCTTTGACAATAAAATGTTTTATTTGTATTCACATGAACAACTTAAAGAGGATAATTTGGTCAAAATGTAACAAATTAGTAACTTAACTGATAAACAATATTCGCTTGACAGTGTTTATCACGTGGAGTGAAAGAATGTATTGTACCAAATAAATTATATATGCATTGAGTGAAGATAATACATACAAGTTTATCTCCTACCAAAAATATTTAGGTGATTGCACTTTTCATCACTTTCACAAGTCCATTTGGTAATATTAAACTCATCAGTGATAGAAACAGTGTGAAAGGATTAAGTCCACCATGGGAATGTGAATTTTCCATAATCCACGACATGTGTACTGTAAGACAGTTCATCATTTGAACGAAGAGTAAAAAAAAATGTTCAGCACATAATAATAATAATAATAATAATAATAATAATAATAATAATAATAATAAAAATAATGATAATACAAATAATTTAGAACATACGTGTATACTGTACATGAAAATAATTTGGCATAGTTATAGTAAGCTTTCTAAAATCGCATTTTATTTTTTTCTTCTTTTAAAAAAAACAATATTTAGCTAGTTTAATTCAATTCAAATGGCAGTTATTAATGTTATTGTGAAGTACTTGCCTGTATTATACAAAAATAAACACAAAAAACATGATATGTGTTTTTTAGAATGATACCTAATAGGCATTTTTGAAGTTTAAAATAACTTCTTGATCACAATGTAATATCCTAAGTTTAAATCACAAATAATATTTCAGTTTTTGTTTTCGTCAAGTGTAGATGTGATGTTACCAATAATTTTATCTATTTACTGGAGAGGGACTAGTGGGTTACAAGAACTTGTTTCCAATCTAGTTACCATATATATGTGTATTCACTTCTGGCAATAACATTTTTAAACTAACCAACAATTCTGAGAATGTACATTATATGCGCAACAAGCAATATCAGATGTGGTAATGACTTGTTGTAAGTTTGCCTACCTGTATGTTCATACTCATTTTTATCCTAATCCTATTCATTCATTTGTTCAGTTAGTCAGTATTTCATGCTACACTTTTGTTTTCATTTTGTTCTCCTCAAAATGCAAGAGAAATCATCCCCCCTGCAGGCATGCAGAAAGGAAACTGAAATTGTGGGAGACCCCCATAAATGTAGGGGGTATAAAGTGTATGGATTGGATCAGCACTATTTTAATTCAGAATATAATCTATAAGAAGTGTTTCAGTGAAAACTCCATGGTCAATGTTGAGGGTGCGATATGCACTATTTTCATTTGGAACCATGCACATACCATAAGAAGCATTCTAGTGAAAACCTCATAATAATATGGCTATTTGGTCAGGGGAAGTAGCAATATCATGACTTACAAGACAGCTGCCTTGGTGGCCACTTTGGGCAGTCATATCAACACCATTTCCATTTAGGATATACCAAATATCATTGAAATACTTAACTAAAAACTCAATGTCAATACAACAGTTCAAAAGGAAGAGCAATAACAATGCCCTGAAGATTTATTGCCTTTGGTGGTCAGATCTATACAGTTTTTATTTATGACCACCAACAAGAAGTGTTTCAGTGAAAATCCTGTCAACTTGATAATTCATTCTGGAGAACCAACAATATAACGATTTTAAAGTTGGCCACCATGACAGCTATACTGAGTGTCCAAAAAGCAGCATTGTCGTCAAGGTTGAACTAAAACTTAGAGTTAAATTGTGTGTCAGTAAAATGACCTTTCTTATGATGCAATTTCTGATGGACAACCGATGACAGGCCACCACATATTAAGCTCTTCTGGTAATTAGTCCAATCTTCCTCTGATCTTTCCCTCCCCATTTTGAGATATTTAGACAGTTAGGTCACAGAAGCCCAAGTTCGATAGTGTTTACATTTGTTCTGGATCGTACAAAGTATATAGCCCCTATCTTTTCTTCCCTTCAGTAGAATAATATCGGAAGATAACTCTTGCTCACAATGTTGTTGTCACATTTTTGTCAGTTAAATCCAGTGAGTATAGTCCACTCTGATAGCTCCTGCCATGCAGTGAACAAAATCACCAGCTTTTATTGCTAAATGTCACAGTGAAAATGATGCATCATTTCAGACATGAGAAAGGGGAATGGAAGCTTACACCTGCATGGAATTCTCCTCCTCTAATTGGCCTATTCCAGTTACTAATTGCAATTACATTGTTAGGACCAGTCAGTGGAGGGGAATCCCATGTACATTCGTACAAGAATACTTACTTTTAAATCTAATTAAATTATGTTGATTATTTTGAGAAACAGTTGTTTAACTCATTATTACCCATGGGTTGTAATTACACGTTATGCATTCATTACCTACCTATTTCCCTTGACCCGAAATAATGCAGTGCAGTTCAAGGAAAATAAGCTGCTTGTGACAAGTCACTTGAATTAAAGGTAAAATGTGCACAAATTCCATATGTACTAAAGTCTTGCTCTGTAGCACTTTTGTAAGGAATAATTTCTCAATTTCTTTTCCACAATCAACTACTTCCTAGATGCATAGGATGTCACCATATTTATAAGTTAATCATTAGTGAAAGCAGTAATTATCCATACCTGAGTCATTTAGTCAAGTCCAGTTATGCAACAAGATGAGAGTGGGTTAAAAGTGTAAAAGTGACATGAATTCTTGATATCTGTTAGAAAGTCTGGATTTAATTTGGGTATAATTTGATTTCATATGAGAAAGTAGATGTCTAAGCAGTATCTCAGAGTAACTTTATACAATATTGAGTTTATTTAACTTTATACAATTTTTAATTTATGTAACGAATCATTAATAAAAATCTTGCTGTAGTCAAAAGAGGTAGGTTCTTGGAGTAGGTTGATTTCCAACCATTCGCTAATTAGTCCAAAAATATTTAATCCAATTAAAATTGTATCCTTTTTATGCAAAGCATTGAAATAAAAATTTTATATCGATTGTGCAAAAAAAAAAAAAAAAAAAAATAAAAAACAGGAGACATTTGAAATTCAAAACACTGGAATAGAAATCTGCTGTGAGGAGGATATTATCTGACTGATGAAGATTTTACAGGATTTTCTCTTCATGTGAGAAACAAGTTTATATGACCTCCCAGTCTCAGCAACTGGTACACAAACAAGGCTAACTGCACCACAATATCACTGGGTATGGCAGACTAGGTTATTGTTAAGAACAATGAGTTATCACTGCCCAATTAATTAAATGTGATAAATAACAATGCGTGATCCCTCTCTCTCTCTCTCGCTCTTCTTACCATCACTGTGGGGTTTTTGTACTCTTCTTCTTCTGTAAAGCATAATGCCCACAACAGCAACCATGATTGACAGAAGGACAACTGTACCTCCAATTAAAACTTTATCAGTTATTTCTTGTTTATTGCGCTCTGTAAAACAATAGCATATTAGTATACTTGGTCACCGATTGACAACTCGCTCATGGTTGGTGTATATATTTACATAGACGTAAAATTCTAATGGAACTATGGCTTCACCTGCTCCAGTTAAGCATGATGAAGTTAGAAATCCATTCATATTTATTAATTCTTGTATCTATTATAATATTTATGACTATATAGCTTTGCCCCTCTTTTATCTTATTCCTAGAATGTGGGTTACTACAAGCATGAAACTGCAGTAGCTAGAAATATGCTTTAATATAGCCATGCATTATAGGCTTCTGTAAATAGTCCCATATGCTGGACATGATTTGATATGACTGACTTCTGAATGACTAAAATGACAAATTTAAGCATTGGGAGTTTCCGATAAGAACCTCATATTCTGATATGATAAATATTTGTTTTTAATGACATAGGTGCTCTATCTCCAGCATTTGCTGCAGTCTCGTGCATTTTTACCTATTTATGACTAACCTACAGCACTTCTACACAGGAGTGAATATCTCCAGCATTTAATACAATGTAGCAGAGTATGTTATTATATAAAATATTTCATTATCCTCTTTAAATTTTGGATACTTCTGATGGTCTTAAACTAGGGTCATTAAAATAAAAAACTGTAACTTATCCCTTCAAATAAAAGAGAGTTCTAAAGTGAGAATTTAAGACAGAAGTGAGGAAGAAGTGATGTACATAATTTGCAAATACATTACAAGTTTGATGTCAACAGATCACAAGAATCCCTTTAAGGGAATGATGCTCTAGTGGGTGAAAAGAATTTCCAGGAATTTCATATAAGACCATTTTTTCCCTTGTAACTGCTGAGTGTTGAAACAATCTCTGATATTCTTCAAGATTGTCAAATTACCTGCTGTGCTGCACATATTAGATGTCAGATTGGCACCATTTTCATTTAAGACAAAGTAGACATCATTAGAAGTCTTTTGGTCAAAACCCCATGTCATAATGATCATCCATTCAGGGGAGTAGTGGCAACATGATTATTACCATAGCCGTCACCACAGCCATATTGAATGTACGACTGGCATTATTTTCATTTAGGACAAAGTAGGTATCACAAGAAGTCGATTGGTGAAAAATCCATATTCATATGGTTATCCATTTGGAAGGAGTAGAGATAACTATATTTTCAGGTTGGACACTATGGTGGCCATACCAAGGGTCAGTCTGCATCATTTTCAGTTACAGCCAAATAGATACCATAAGGACTATTCTGATGAAAACCACATGTGAAAATTACTTTCCATTTAAGAGGATTAGCAATAACAAGATTTTCAAGATTTTCCATGGTAGCCATATTGGACATCAGATCAGCACCACCAACAAGACGCCATAAGAAGTCTTCTGGCGAAAACCCTATGTTGATCTGACTTACTGTTTTGGAGGAGAACAATAAGATTTTCAAGAGGGTTGCCATGGTGGCCATATTGGATATCAGATTCATACCATTTCCATTTAAAACATACTATACATCATAAAAAGTCTTCTGGTGAAAGCACAATGTTGATACAACGAACCATATAGACGAAGTAGAGATAACAAGAATATCATGACTGCCAAGGTGGTTGCGATATTGGCGGTCAGTTTGGCACCATTTTCATTTATGACCAACTAGATATCATAAGAAGTCTTTTAGTGAAAACCCTATGTTGATATGACCATCCAAGGAGAAGAATTAGCGATAATAAGATTCTCAATTTGGCTGCTGTGGTGGCACCATTTTCATTTAAGGCCAACCAGACATCACACGAAGTCTTCTGGTGAAAACCCAATATCAATACGCCTTTCCTTTCAAGAGGAGGAATGATAAGATTTTCAACATGGCTGCTGTGGTAGCTATATTATATGTCAGATTGGCGCAATTTTTATTAACGACCAACCAGATATCAAAAGAAGTCTTTTAGTGAAAATCCCATGTTGATACAACCATCAATATCAGAAGTAGTGATAAGAATAATTTCAAAATGGCTGCTGTGGTGGCCATATTAGATATCCAAGCAGCACCATTTTCATATAGGACCAACTAGACCATGGGATGAACGTGTGAGTGTGTAAAGTTTCATAGCAATTCTCCAAGTAGATTAGGAGGAGTAGCAATAACAAAATTGTCCGAACAGACGCACAGCAGATGGCTGACGGCTTGAAAACCATCCCATAAGCTCTTCTGGTCTATGACCAGTATACCTAAAATGAATTAAGCGGAGTTATTGTCTTGCAGCTAATTAACAAATTCTTCTGGTTTATAAACAACTGAAAAAATGTAGGAGAAAAAAGTGAAACACCTCAAAACTGAAAACCCTTGGGACATTTGAAGAGGTTTTCGGCTTAATGAAGGCTTTGCATATGTGAAAAAATACATTTTTTTGTAAGCGCTTATGTGACTTTAGAGTGAGAGAGAGAGAGAGAGAGAGGGAGAGAGAGAGAGAGAGAGAGAATGTCATTATGAGAGAATATCTGCGTATGTGTGTGTAAGAGTACACAAATTAAGAAAGATATTTGTTAAAATCTAAGGAAAACTTAGCTAAACAACATATGTTTCTTCTCTAAATCACATGTGGTCACATGACTAAATACAGTTGTTACACATACAAATATAGTCGTCATCTCAAGAAATATTTACGGAATGAGATACTTTTCTAACCTTACTAGTCCATTAGAATTATGAATGATAATCCATAATGTGTAAATACTCTGTATAATTCACAATGTTCTTATGCCAAATTCTTCTCTTCAACACATGCTTTGGCACAGATTCATACTCTTCGATCAGACCAATTGTATCCTGTAAGGATAGTTCAACCATGTGATGCTTAGCTGGTCATTCTGACAACTTGACATAAGAGTGAAGACAAATGACAATCGTGGCTACTTAAACACATGTATATAATGCTTTTTCTCCTTTGAAAATCAACTGAGTCAATCTGACTGTTAAAATACTGTTTTGCCGGTCCGTCAGCACAGCATCAAAAGTTAAGCCACATGTCTGGTTAATAAAGCCCAGGTATTTAGTATAATAAAAAAGATCACAATTGGATAATAAGCAGATAAACATAATTTTTCTTTCATTGATTATCTACAAGCACTTAGTTATTAATTATTTACCTTACAATCTGGCTCATTGTTATGGTGTAAAAACTTTGGATTAGCCTACCATCTGCCCTAATCTGAATCGGCACAAACGTCAAGTATTGTTTTAACCTGGCATGCTCTTGGGATATTTTCTCACCTTTATGCCTACAACAGTATTTGTTAACCATAAATAATCTGGTCCAGCATGTGTCAGGAATTTAGCAGCTAAAATACATTTTCAAGTCTGAAGTGAGTTTCGGTTTTATGGGTTTTTTTCAGTGAAAATTGAAATTTGGGATCAAAATTTGTTTCGGTTTTCAGAGTAGAGAGCTTTCAGTTTACTGGGGAAAAACAAAATCATGCTATTAATGAAGAAAACATTCGAGACCCCCTGAAACAAATTTTGATCTTGAGGGAATTCTTGTATACCATGGGTTCAGTTTTGAGGGGCTTCGCTGTGTGTGTTTGTGTTTGTGTGTATACATCTTTATATATATATATATATATATATATATATATATATATATATATATATATATATATATATATATATATATATATATATATATATATATATATATATATATGCTTACCTGCGTAGGTTGTAGCATTAATGGTTGTAGAGTATTCACTTCTACCAAACACATTCCATGCATACAACTTGAAAAAGTACAAAGTGTTGTGATGCAAATTATCTAGGGTGATGCTGTAATACTTATGCTGCATCATTCCACCAAACACATCATGAGAATAATTATTCCAGCTTACATCCACTTGGGTTTTGTACTCGATGACAAATGTTTGATTTGATCCTCCATGAAAACCAGACACCCATTCTATGTCCAAAGACCTTGTGGCAATTCTGTTTGTTACAATGTGGACATCCTTTGGAACATCGGGGCGTCCTTGAAAAGGAGTAATATTATAGAAGTTATTATGGAAGTTTAAAAATGCGCAATCATGTTATGGAAAATGTATTCACTACCACATTTCATTGCATGATATGTGCTAATCAAGTCAGACTAAACACTTCCAGAGGCATATTTTCTGCTATTTAAAGGATGTTGTGTTCATGAAAACAATATGAGGTTCCACATCAGTTTTCTAATTTTTCACAGGCTGAATTTCTTATTAATATGGTAAATTCTAATGTTGGCCTATGGGATAATATTGTATTTAAAAAGGATTCCAGAAATGCATATATTAACTTGAATCAGTGTGCTCAGAGTGAATGTACTATTTAAAAAATACAAATGCAGTGTACCAAACATAATCAATGAAAATTTATAACATTCTCTGCTCAGATTTTCATCACAATTTGTCTACAGAGAGACAAATTATGGTAATGAATCTCCATGTGGGAGTATGTGCAGGAATTTTTTGTTACTTTGATAGATGTTTACCAGTAATTTGACCATAATTTTGACAACCTTTCCATAGTTTATCTTCCTAAAACTGACAGCTGGTCTAACATTAACAGTTCTTGGAACATCATGAAGAAAGCATGTGGTTGTTTCTGACATAGCGTATCCTCAAGCAGCTGAATACCCACGTCCTTCTCTACCAACCATAGTTTTAGGAATTGGCTGATGTAAGTTTACAATCATTGGTGGGTACCTTAATTTCTATGATCATTTCATCATTTAATCAGAGTGAATCCCACTACTTTATTTTACTTGTCAGTTCATTCACAACATCAATCTCTTGGGCTTGATCTATCTCATAACTGTAAAGACACATGAATGTAGGCAAGGGCTGAATTGAAGAACCTAATAGCTGAAAGGACCTCTAGCATATTTCACCATTGCAGAAGAAGACTTTGCCCATACAAGCAATACTTTTAACCATAACATTAATTTTTTGAAATTGTTTGTAGAAGGTATGGTGAAATTGCAATTGTAAACAGTACTAGAACAGGGATAAAGCAAATATACAGATTTCTGACTAATTCTGAAATACTTTTGCTTGTTTATAAGCCTAATTTAAATGGGTGTGGAATAATTATAACTTAAAAAATACAAGGTCAGAGCTGCATGTTTAGCCCATGATTCAAGCTTGATGTAAAATGGGTGATCTTGATTCCATGGTAAAAGCTTTAGCATGCACATCACAAATTAACTGTCTTAGATTCATAATGATTAATCCAATGTATGAACAAAATCTAACAAGACATTTTGCAAATATAAGCAAATGAAAATCACTAACTACAATCTCAACCCAAATTTTCTATAACTTTTACTTTGATCTCAAAGTAAAGGGGACAAGAGTGCATGTCAAAGAAATAATGTTTAGTTTTATGATGATTTGTGTCCAGAATGATGATAATCTATTAAGGAGTTAAGGAAATATAAACAAACCAAAACACATGAACCAATCAGTTAATATAAATGTTCTATAACTATGACCTTGACCTGAGGGTAAATGGAGCAAGTGTGAACATCACTGAATTAATTGTCTTAGCTTCATATTGATTCATCTCAAGCACAAATGAAATCCATGAAGTTGTTTCAGAAATATATGCAAATGAAACAATATAAGCCAAATTCATTCTGTTAATTTTCCATGACAGTCACTTTTGCCCCAAGGTCAAATGGGCAAATCTCACTAAATGAATTGTCTTAGATTCATAATAATTAATCCCAAGCATAATGGGAATCTATAATGGAGTTTGGAAAATATTAGCAAGTGAAACACGAGTACCTTGAATGGCACATTATACATCTATTATAAATTATACACTAGTAGGGTATGTCTGACTCTGGAGATTATTGATCAACAAGTCTCAACGACCTTGACGTTTGGTCAAGGTATGTGGTCATGAACAAAACTTAATGTGTAGAAACCTTTATTTCCTTCTAAGAGTTACCATAACCATCAGTTCTGACCTTTATAATCCAGAATATAGAGGTTTTCGTATTACCACATTTGCAAACCAGCTGCAAAATGTGGTAAAGGAACTTATTGTACAACAAAACATTATTATTTGAGCCTTATTGACCCTGACCTTAGACTTTTGGCCTTGAAATCAATAGGCCTCTTCCATACTTTAAATGCAAGTCCTGCACACAGTTTGGTCAATGTACATGGTCAAGAACTAAAGGTATTATGCGGAAACCATATTTCTTCTTTCAGTTACAGTAATCTTCAAGTCATCCACAAAGTTTTTGTCCAGGTCTGAGATGCACTACTGAAGTTATTGTATGGAAACTATTTTTTCCTATCAGTCATAGTAATCTTGACCTTTACCCTTTTGAACCCCAATTAGACTTCTACCTTGCACCAAGTGCAAATCATGCACAAAACTGAGTCCAGTATGAGATGTAGAACTAATGTTACTGTGTAAAAAACATTTTTCTCTTTTCAGTTACAATGACCTTAACCCTTGACCTCTTGACCCCAAATCGAGAGTCTTCTTCCTTCCCCCAAATGCAAGCCATTATTAAGGTTTGGTTCAGGTCTGTGATGCAGAACTAATGTTATTGTGCAGAAATCTTTTTGGTTTTTTCTGTTAGTGACCTTAACCTTTGACTTTTAAACACTGAATTTGAAAATGTTCTTCCTTACCCCAAGTGTAAGCCATCCACACACGTTCGTTCAGGTATGTGATGTAGAACTGAAATTACTTTGGGGAAACCATTTGTATTCCTTTCACAGTAACCTTGACCTTTTACCTTTCTGATCTCAAAATCAGTAGGCTTCTTCCTTACCCCAAGTGCAAGCGATCTTCACATTTTGGTAACTGTAGATAATGGATAACTCAATTTATTGTGCAGAAATAATGTTTCTTCTTTCACTCACAGTGACCTTGACCCTTGACCATTTTACCCCAATACAGAGAGGATTCTTCCTTACCTCAAGTGCAAACCATCCATAGTATTTTGGTAACTGTAGATGGTGGACAACTGGAGTTATTGTGCCAAAATAAAAATTTGGGGATAATCACATTTTCAGGCTGATTTTAAATCAAATCCTATGATATTTTTACAATAACACAATAACTTTGCTTTTGTGTGTACCATGCATGTATCCCAAGATGCATATATATGTGTGTGTGTGTGTGTGTGTCCGTGTGTGTGTGTAATTGATCATTTACTCCACAAACTAAAGACATGTCATTTATACAACCAAAATGGTCCCCTGTTCCTGGGAACTAGGCCTTGATTCATAACTTGGAAATTGTTCACAGCCCCACTTGTATAGCTTCTAGAATGCATAAACATACTTGGCATACAAGGGAAGTTAATCTGTGCAAGCCATAGAGACCCTCACCCAAGGGTGCTGCAGTGGCTCTGGATAAGGCAATGGACTTATGACCAGCAGGTTGTGGGTTTGATTCTCACCAACAGATAAGCCCATGTCCTCATTAAGATGCATGGATATCATTCAAAACTTAACTCATCTGAGATCTCTACGATACAAGCTTACACAGCACATCTGATCAAATTCAGTTCAGAAATATGGTTTCTAGAGTGTTCACAAGCTCAACCAATCAGATGCGAGGCAATCTCATTATTGTGTGGATGTTGTTCATGATCGAATTCATCTGAGATCTTGATGATATAAGCTTCCATACATAATCTGATCTAAATCTGATCAGAACCGAAGTCTCTAGTTTGTTCACAAACAAGTGTTGACGAACAGATGCGGAGTCACA
Source organism: Margaritifera margaritifera (assembly GCA_029931535.1). Classification (NCBI taxonomy): domain Eukaryota; kingdom Metazoa; phylum Mollusca; class Bivalvia; order Unionida; family Margaritiferidae; genus Margaritifera; species Margaritifera margaritifera. Next base: position 24,509 of record JAQPZY010000622.1, read on the forward strand.
TAATAGCTCACTTGGTCTTGGACAGGTGAGCTTACAAAGGGCCCATGTGTACCTGAGACTGCTCATAATTTATGAAAACAGCTGTATCAAAGTTTTTCTATTTTTTTGTATCTTCATCCATATTTGAAGGTACATGATCATCATTTGTCCAGTATTGAAAGGCCTTTATGCCAGAACGCTGCCAAAGTTAGTTATACTCAGCCAAGTGTTTTTCGGAGACAAAGTTGTTTAAATGTTGTTCTATTTTTAGTTATGGATCCCATATTTGATGGTGGATCAGCATAATTTTTCAATGCATTTGAAATGCCTTCAATCTAAGATGCTTGTTGTGAAGTCTAGTCAAATTATGTTGTGCAGTTTTAGAGAAAAGTTGATAAAGCAGTGTTGCACCCATGATTCATGGGCGGTGGGCACTGGAGAAAGAAACATACTAGTATACAATTGTTACGACTCTATGGTCTAAGAAAAATGTAACAGAAAGAAAGTGAAACCAACAAATCATGTAAAAATCAACAAGCAATTTATTACTAGATAATTAAAATGAAAAATCAGAAAGTCACTTACAGTAATGTGTTTTTAAATCCTAATAATCCAATAAGAATGATTGTTCTAATCACAAGTCCTAAATATAGAATGTTCCGAATTCACGGCTGTGTTCTTGAATGTTATCATGTGCTAATGGTCTCCAAAGTCCTGATGTACTAGAAATCTTGATGTGCTGATGTCAAAATGAAGTATTCCAAAATATCTGAATAAGTTCACTTAAATTCCAAAATCATCAATTAAAAATCCAAAATCCAAAAGTTTATGAGCACTGTTATAATCCAATGAATATTTAAAATAATTCCTCTCTTAGAATTTGGAATGAATTTTCACAACTGTAATAGCTCTTTACAAGACTGATGGTAATGTCAAAACTGAATAAATGTCCACCAAACATGGCATATATAAAGATTGGTCACATGACATAATGTTCTAGAACATGTGTCATCTTAATGGAATTTTACTTGTAAACAAAATTCAACCTTGACCTTCAAATTGAGCAAAACATATTGATCAAAACAGCCTAATTCAAGGACACTAGTTAAACATGCTTTTCCTGATAAACATACAGATTTAAACAAATATTAAAGTGAAGAAACATTTATAATTTCCTAAAATATTTATAATATTATATAAACATCATACATAACACAATCCACTATCAGCGCTAAAAATGAGATATGTTTGCTCTGACTGTTTTGCCGCCATAACTTTGTTGTCTGCACTACACTATCATAATTCCTTGGACACTTACTTTATTGCAATAAAAGTTGTATCATGTGCTCAAGTAACTCGTATAAATGTGAACATGTTTGAATATCTGGTCAATCTGCAATAAACTGCACCGTGGAATTTTCCATTTTGGATCTTTCTCTAATTTAACTTTAGCGTTCACACATTATATACCAGCATTTATTAATAAATACCCATGTTCCTGAATTAATTTTCTATCAAAATTAATAAATCATTCATTAAATGACAAATTGTGCATTCGTATTAATTTAGTCTCTTTTGTCATTAATTCAACCTTAAAATAAATGAAATCTTCTTTACGGTAGGTGTGACTTTAACCTCAAAAATATATACGTTACACTAATGACCATCACTGACTTTACACTCAGCAGACTACCAAAAACCTTGATTTTTTAATTGCCTGATATAATAAATTAAAATGGATATTCATTGCCATTTTGTAGGCTTACTCACCTGAAGCGACTCTGTCCATTGCTAGCATCAGCATAGACGCGGATGACCATCCACTAAAGAAAAGTTGTAGGTGTATTTTCTTCTTTTTTTCTGACTAAAAAGTGTACCCAGGTGGGTGTAGAGGGTTACGATTTGTATGACATAGGACAAAATACTACAGGAAACCCATGATCCCGTGTTCTATGTGCAACACTGATCTTAAAGTAATCTCAAGTAATCAGTAATCAGACATGTTTTTATACAAGGAATTGTGATTTAATCAATAACAGTCAAAAGTATCATGTGATCAAGATTACTTTTTGATTCACTGCATTACATTTTAATAAAAGCCTACTTTAAAATTTCAGTTATATCATAATAAACAGTTAAACTGTAATCAAAATTTTCCAACACAATTTTAATTAAATTTTTTACATATGAAAGTAATTGATACTTGTTGTTGAATTGGTATTTTTTAAAAAGTTTTAAAGCCTTTTATGCCAGATTGCTTTCTAACAAAATTAGTAAAATTCTCTTCTGTGTTTTTTAGAAGTCATTTAAAGTTCCTTCTATTTTTAGTAAAAGTGACTATATTTGGTGGTGGATAGGCATCATTTGTACAAATATGAACATCCTTTACGCCAGGATGCCTTCTGTATGCAAGTTGAATGTTACACTATGAGTATTGATGTAGTCAAATGAATAATCGTGTCACACTAAATGTGCATGAGCTCATCTATCCTAGGCTTAAATATATATCTAGCTCAGGAAAGAAAATGACATAACTCAGACAAGTGGGCAAGAAAAAAGTGCATTATATATAACCATCTGCTTTTAGAAATTACTCTATAATTACCTCTTGGCCTCAGGTTTAATGTCAAATCAGACAAATTCCCAACCGAATTTTGCAAAAGGACCTGATATGCACAGAAGTCTTCCTCTGTTACATTTTTTATCTCTAGAGTTGTTATGAACCCTGGTTGTTGTATAAGGACTGAATAGAATTTCACTCCAACCATTGTATTCTCTACAGATATGTTGTACTTGTGAAAGCTCTCTAGTTTCTCCAGTGTATGATTTCCTTTCTTATTCCAGGTAACACTGGCATCCAGCAGGCTGTTGTAAAATTCAATAACAAGTCTGACAGAGTCTCCCTTTTCTGCATATAAATCTCTGTCACTGGATGTCACATTAGGAGGTCCTATAAGCAATAAATAAAACGTTCAAACATTACGCAAGAGTCACAATTACAAGATAAACAGAAGAATAAAAGGCTAAATAAGGCTAATATATTTCTTATTGCTTATCTTGGAGTCACATTGCTGGGACAAGAGAGTATGTATGTATGTATGTATGTATGTATGTATGTATGTATGTATGTATGTATGTATGTATGTATGTATGTATGTATGTATGTATGTATGTATGTATGTATGTATGTATGTATGCATATATATATGTATGTATGTATGTATGTGGTGTTTACAGCACCTCAGTAAGCAAATTGGCTATGTAGTGCCAAGTAAATGTAAAGTTCGAAAAATGTGAAAATGAACAGCACACAAATGTTGGAAGATAGGCCCTTTGAAATAAATGTAAACATTAAGTACTACAAGATAAAATATAAATATCAGGATGTTAAAATTCAGCCAAAAATTTATATAAAATAACAGTTAAAAATAACACATGTAAAATCCTTAAAATATGATTAAAATTTGTGTAAAACTCGCATTCCCATTATAAAGTCTAATATTTTCTCAGATGGTACATCCTGATAGTTTTTTCTGGCAGTTCCAATGAAAATACTTTTGTCTCACAGGATGGAAATCCACACACTCAACAAGAATGTGTTCCAATGTTAGTGGACACTGGCATGGAAAACATTGCCATCAAGGTTCACCCTTCAGGAGGTATGTGTGTCCCATACATTATCGGCACAATACCACTTTACTTCTCCAATTTGTTCAACATGAGGAATGCCACTCTCCAATAGTGGGTTTGATGTTCTTAAGTTTGTGTGTGGAGTTTTCATTGCACATATTTTGCGAAATATTAAGAACATATTGATTTATACAATATTTGAACTCAGTATATTGAATCTTCCATTCGGAAATGGGTGACTGCAAGTCATCTTTGGCTGCTTTATCTGCCCTTTATACCAATGTGACTAGGCAGCGAACAGTAAATAATGTACGAGACCACATTGTTTCTGTAAGACTGTGCGAGACCACATTTTTTCTGTAATTTTTGGTATAATAATAGGTTGTCTGACTTAAGATTCTGCAAAGCTTTCAATGCGGAAAGGGAATCACATCAATGATGAAATTTGCTTTTTTGTGGTTTCAATTTAGTTCAGAGCTTTGAGTTTGGTTGTAATTTCTGCAGTAAATACCGAGGTTTTATTTGCTAACATGCCCATGATGGTGTCATTGAGCCACAGTCAAGTTTTGATCTTACAAATGGCTTGTATAAATGGAGCAAGAACTTCTGATTAGCTCCCAAAACCTGTGTTTGCCACGATTCATATTAAATCCAGGGCCTTTTAACTTTGTCCCCAAGGTGTTCAATCTGTGGAAGAAAAGTTTGTTTATGGTTGAAAATAAGTTCTATAAATTTAGTATCTTCCACAACAGGAATAAGACAACCGTCAAAATAGAGTTTTGGGTCAACATCAATACATTGTAACTGGCAGAAGTGCATACAGTTAGTTTTTGAATTTGAAAATTTGAACTCGTTTTCTTCTGTCATTTCTGAACTCTGTTTAAGCTTATCAGTAGTTGACATTCGTTAGAATGCATATGCTTTAATCTATAGCAGATCAAAAAGTCATTAACATATAACGAGCAGACAGTTCGTGGTTAAGGCATTTCAGTACGCTCTTTATTTTGATATTGAATAAGGTGACTGACAGTATGCTGCCATGAGGAACATCCATCTCACGAGGATAGCTTTCAGAAATGGTGCTGCCTACTTTAACTCTGAACTTTATATTTAAAAAAAAAAACTTGAGACAAAGTAAGTAGGTGGCCCCTTAGACCTAGATTGAATAGATCATTCATTATGTCATACTTCCATGTAGTGTCATAAGCTTTCTCCGAGTCCAAAAAAGATGGCAACTATAGGTTCTTTCTCCAGGAAAGCTTCTCTAATAAATGCCTGATGTCTGACTAGATGGTATATTAATGTGTGTCTCTGGAATCTGAATCCACATTGAATGTCTGAAAATAGTTTGCTGGCTTTAACATAAAAGAGTCGTCTATTATTGATCTCCCATTCCAAGGCTTTGCAAATACAGGTTCATAATACTATGGGATGACAGTTTGAAGGGTTTGTCACGGAATTGTTGTTACTTAATGTCAATGCATTATGTTACGACTCTATGGTCTAAGAAAAATGTAACAGAAAGAAAGTGAAACCAACAAATCAAGTAAAAATCAACAAGCAATTTATTACTAGATAATTAAAATGAAAAATCAAAAAGTCACTTACAGTAATGTGTTTTTAAATCCTAATAATCCAATAAGAATGATTGTTCTAATCACAAGTCCTAAATATAGAATGTTCCGAATTCACGGCTGTGTCCTTGAATGTTATGATGTGCTAATGGTCTCCAAAGTACTGATGTACTAGAAATCTTGATGTGCTGATGTCAAAATGAAGTATTCCAAAATATCTGAATAAGTTCACTTAAATTCCAAAATCATCAATTAAAAATCCAAAATCCAAAAGTTTGTGAGCACTGTTATAATCCAATGAATATTTAAAATAATTCCTCTCTTAGAATTTGGAATGAATTTTCACAACTGTAATAGCTCTTTACAAGACTGATGGTAATGTCAAAACTGAATAAATGTCCACCAAACATGGCATATATAAAGATTGGTCACATGACAGAATGTTCTAGAACATGAGTCATCTTAATGGAATTTTTACTTGTAAACAAAAATCAACCTTGACCTTCAAATTGAGAAAACATATTGATCAAAACAACCTAATTCAAGGACACTAGCTAAACATGTTTTTCCTGATAACATGAAGATTTAAGCAAATATTAAAGTGAAGAAACATTTATAATTTCCTAAAATATTTATAATATTATATAAACATCATACATAACAATTATGTATGAATGAAAATGTACTCGGGTTTTGTTGACGTGTACAGAGTTACCAAAGGGTTTTACCCGTAGCTATTTCAAAATAAAGAGTTTGGTTCACCCACTGATGCATGTGCCGCCACTGACAAACCCAATTGCCTCGAGCTCTCTGGCCGTGGACTTGACCATAACCAGGGTACTTATAGAATAAATTCACAATGTATCATCACAATGCAACGAGATTCCCAATGGTTATTACAACATGGATACGCTCATAAAACTAATGCAGGCTTCCATTTCTGGAATGACTGCAGGTCAGCATCACTCTCACTGAACCAAACTCTCATCTGTATCTTAAGTTCCTAACCTTTTGATTAACATTACCTGGGTTTTATGGAACTGGAACAAACACATCACTCAGTGTCCCAGCATTTATCAGCATCCCACAGATTTATGTCCAACTCAATCAAACAAACACAACTGTGAGTTTAATGATGGACAAACGGAAGCCTGATACAAATACTCAATGTGGGTGGTAAGTTCTGCAGGGAGTAGCGTGCCACATTGTCATTGACTATATGAAGGTATCATTCATGAGTTCTCAATACATATCTTAGACAAAAGATATTTGCTGGTTAATATGCTAGCATACACTATCACCATTGAAATTAAAAGAATAGTGCTTGCACACCATGAGTCCATGTGGTACTTGCTTCTTTAGAAACCGCGCTGCAAGCACATTCAGGCCATTGCCCGTTTAATGCCACCCCAGAAAATCCCACATGTGCTGAAACTCTCTGACATGTGGTGGACCAAGACAGTGCAAGCACAGGCACTGGCGCTGCCTTGAAAGTTGTGTACTTACCGGGTAACGATATCACATCGTTCAGCACGATTACAGCAAGAAATGCATCTGGTTACTATTGATTTGATTCAACGCAAAACTTTCTAATCATTTGTGGTTTTAATCTCAACAACACCAATGACACTATCACCAATCTAGGTGCCAAATTTTACTTCTTTAACTTCCATGTGAATCATGGTAATGGAACATAGGCAATGCTTTCAATCCATGTAAATGGAGTGATACATGCAGATAATGACAGCAGTGATCAGTCACTCAATAATAGCTCATACAAAAACTTTACAATTAGCATTGCATCTACGTTTGCAAGTGCCTGATGTGAGGGCCTCAATATCATTGATCAAGCATCAAGATTCTCAGCCACTCTGATCAACATTAGTTTTAGAAATTAGAACTGGTGCTATGCTTAACTTAAAAGCAGAAAAACAAAGCCAATGGGGAGCAACCAGACATAATAAGGAACACAAATCGTTAGTGTCACATGCTAATCCTTCAAATGACGAAGGAGTATTGGTGCAGTTCACACAACAAGTGCATGGCATCAACAAGGAATACAAATCACTCGTACAAGAGTATCAGTGCCTCCTTGGAGTTAACAAATTACCAGTTCAGATTGGAGTGGAACAAGTATGCAAAGCAAATGGATAAGAATGCTGGTGACATCCATAACACACTAAATCAACCAGTAAGCAGCTAGGGTTAATTACAATTTCGCTTTTAGAATAACAGTCCAAAGTACTGCCCTTTGGAACGATTGATACTACAATGACAACATGTTATTTGGCAAACTATTCCTGTCGTGAACCTTTTCATCAGAGTATAAGGACCCTCTATCACTCTCCTCAACAAGAGAAAAAAGTTATATTAAAAAAGCCACGTTCTGCTGCATCACAGTAATTGACCAGAAAAACAAACAGTCGCTGTATCTGGGAATAAAAGACAGTCTGTTTAACTCTTTGTGAGCATTTTGGTAGGTATGTTGAAGACTGTCATTTCCAGATTTAGTGATATCAAGCAAACATACATGTCAATAAGCAATGGCGACAGATTAGAGGTGCGTATCTACTGGGGAGCTAAGCCTCACATTCCTCCAGACCAATTAAACCCTCATATCATGATGCTTATAGACGAATAATAATGTTGATATATCGCAAATCCCAAGACCCACAAGATTCTCTCCTGAAATAATTCAGCGAGGCTAAAATCTCACTATGGGCAAAGGATGAACAGAAGTTCATTCTATACAAAAAGTAGAAGTATACAGTAAACACTGTAAAACCACATTGATGGCTGTGTCTTTGGGCACCATTTTGGTGGGGATTGCAATATTGTCAACAATCATTGCAGCCCCTATTGCGATTGAAGACTGCAACTTTTACCAAACTGTCCAAACGTGTACACGCTTTAAAATAACCAAAAACTATGCCGTTTAAGAAAACAATTAGAAATGCAACTTTCCCCCTATCTGCCCGCTAGGCTTACTGAACAGCTGACAGCTATTATAATGTGCATGCCATATCTCTCTCAAATTGTGACTGTTTCATTTGTTTCATTTCTTTTACCTTATAATATAACAAGGTCCAGTTTGCAACACATCTACCTGATGAGTAATGTTGTGTAATGTGCGCTATAAACAAATTTCGTCAACTTCGGCTTTTTTTCTTGTGATGCCATATTAGATGTGAAAATCATAGATAAATATTTTAAGAATGAATTAAAATATTAATCCTACGAAACAATCCTTTTTAAGTAAAGCTGCGGAAATACAGAATTTAATTGGAACAGGTAGCTCCTGTGTTAATAAAAGCGATGGGCATGTTGGTTTACACGTTTACTGATTTTTTAAACGTTTACAAGCAGTAAACTAAACTAAACCGTGTAGATGTGTAAACATTACAGCCTTATTACGATCACCCTTGAGATCCCAGCTTTAAGATGTGGCCTGATTTATGTAGCTAGGAATTGTATCAGCCGGTGACTATGAAAGTAAAAAAAAGCACGATGAAATCTGCATCTGGGCTGATACAAAGCCCAACATAATCAGAGACGACATATTTAAGGCATTGCACAACAATGCCATCTCTAAAAAGATTTCGATCTTAGATGAAGTCAACGATTACACAACCATGAAAAATGAAACACAGAATGCATCGCACAAGACAAACACTTCACTTGTAATCAACGAAGTGGCAGAAAACAAGCTCAAAGCTCGTGGAAGAGCCGAAGCTCACGAGCCACTCATGAAAACGTTCGCTGGGGATTCATTCAAAGCTGTCTGTATTCCTATTCGTTGTCTTTTTAACCATCCAAAAAACAAAACACAACTTGTGATCCTGCTGCCTCCAGTTGGAATGACATGCTAACACCAACTGCACCACTACCATATTATTAGCACACTTTTGGCATGGGCAGTAGGCCATTCCCTGGCAGACCAATTTGTTTTGTTAGACATCATGACTGATCATAAAAACCTAACTAAGAATCCATAATTGTGAGAGTAGGTTTCCCCGGTCAAGATAATGCATGCTTTATCTGCTCCAGTATAAAAAAGTAAGTAAATATACAGATTTGTGTATGGATTAATTTAGATTACAATGTGAAAATCTAGTAACGATCATTTCATCTGGAACTAACACAGCGGCATTACTGCTGCATAGGTGATTAAACATTCTTTTCATGCATAGGTGAGTAAACATCTGAAATGATGCAATAAATGGTTAAGAACATTCTGCGGGTGTGTATAGTAGTGTATTCTTCCCATTTCCATGGCAGCTTTCTATGACCATGGCCACATTTTTGACAGTGACGAAAAGAACAAATCGTGATCAAAATGAGCAAAGAGCTAATCACTACGAGGTAAGTCTCCCACCCTCCACATAGATCTGTCCTATCATTCATTAACTGTATTTTTTGCAGCAAACATGTTCATCATGCTGATATTTAAATTATACAAAACACAGTAATATCTCTAATTTGTTAAAATAGTACGTTTTCAAACAATGCCGTCTTCAACCATTTTGAGCCAGCTTTAAGAAAGGGGGGGGGGGTCTCAGCCATAACAACCCTTGTTTTTCCCTTTGTTTGCACCTGTGTTCTCTACTGGCACTGGCTCCAGCTGGCTCCCGACTGGCTTGACTCTCCACCAACTGACCAATTGACCCAACTGGATGGTCCAAAGCAACTATTCTATATGTACTACAATATTTTTAAAAAAAATATAATAATAATAAATGACCAAAAAAAAAATACAAAAAAAACCCCAAACAAATTACAATTTGTAAAATTTAAAATTGCAAGTTACAAACAATTATGAAGTTCATACATTTTAAAAAAGTGAAACAAATTAAAAAGTTATATAAAAAAATAGCAAAATTTTAAAATCTTAAACTATTAAAATTTTGATAGAAAATATTTTTAAAAATTACAAATACTAACAAAGGAAAATTAAAATTTGCTAAATTAATTTGCAATTTAAAAAGTATTTTCAAAACTGAAAAAAATTAAATATTTAAAATTATCATTATTTTAGAAAATTTAAAACTAATTACATAAATGGTAATAAAAACTGTTAACATAAAAAAAACACTTAAAAATATATCACGAAATTCTTTAATACAAAACAAAATTTAAGAAAATTGAAACATAAACGTTATGAAATGATTTTACAAATCTGAACATTAAACATTCTTTTATCAATTATAAGAAAAGAAAAAACTGAAAATTGAAAAATGAACAGAGACATTAAAAAAATATTACAAACAAAATAAACACTGACATTAAAGAAAACAGGTAGCAGCATCAGAACAAAAATGTTTTCAAAAAGATGTAGATGTTAGATCACAAAAACACTGAAAAATTAATTTCTTGTACAACATGGTATGCACAGTATTTTTGTTCTTAGACGAGAAAAAATAAATGCTACAGTAGCTATAAAAATGGTAATGAAACACTCAACAATGGTTTTAAAAGCAGCAGAAAAAGAGCAAGATAAATGTATACAACAAAATGATACTTTTCTACAACAACATGAGGAAAATAGGAAGTGAGAGATGCAAAACATGCTAATCAATGATTAACAGGACAAATCCATTGCAAAAGGGTGACTTCAGAAACCGTAAATCTAGTATATATATATATATATATATATATATATATATATATATATATATATATATATATATATGTATGTATCTGTGTTTGTATGTATATGTTAGTGGCACGCCACAGGACTGGTGTAAAGCATCTAGTGTATTAGCTTTCAACTACTACTGCTGGCTAGTTAGCTTCTTCTCTCAGTACACAGCCTCTACACAATCAAGACACCCGCAGTGACTCCTCGTGGCAACACATGGAAAAAATAGGCATTTGTGGCCCCAAGCTAAACTGCTGGGGATCTCAGAGGAACTTAGCCCCTAGAGACACGATCTGCATGCTCACCAGTGAGTCCACACAACATGGTTTTCATTAACTCTATGGTTAGACTCGGAGAACCAAAGGCGTAGGGGGCTCATCCTGATAGAAAAACTGGAGTGGAGTCCCATAAGACAGCTGGTAAACAGTTGATACACCTTATGGCCACTAATGCAACCACGCCAGCTCCATACATAATGGCACCTACCTTACCTCTGATCAGGATGGGAGCTTAGATGGTGGGCAAATTTGAGCTTCCAAACCTTTGCCCACGCTATGCAGTACACCATAGAGAGGACATTCATTCTTGCGCTCACCAGCATGGACAGAACACGGGAGGCAGTAGTTTATGAGTTACAAGTCCAGGTCAATGAGCATAGGGCGTGGGTGCCATAGGTTGCCTCCAATGGTGGAAAGGATCACTGCATCCTACTGGCCAGTTATCGCCCTTCACAAAGATGGATAGACCCCAGCCAGTACGATACTGACCTGCCTTGGTATGCCTGCCTCATCGGATGCCTGGGCCTTAGAATTTCTTCTTGAGAAGCAGACGGCAAGACCCAACAAAAATAAAAGCAAACTTTACTGGCTTGGAGGTTGGAATGTCAGGACTATATATCCTGGCATGACTGATGACCTGCAAGTAACAGAGGATATCCGAATGACTGCACTAATTGACCGCGAGATACATAAGCTGAACATCAACATTGCAGCTCTCCAGAAAACAAGACTAGCTGACACAGGCTCAATACATGAGGCCAACAACACCTACTGGCACAGAAAGAGTGCTGATAACAGCGTGAACATGGCATGGGCTTTGCAGCAAGAAGCACACTGATGCAGAAGACCAGGACACCAGTAGCAAAATCTGAGTGCATTATTTAATTCTGCATGCCGTCCATTGGAGGCTTCGTTACATTCATCAGCTGCTATCCTCCAACTGTATATACATTCCATGAAGGCAAAGACCACTTATATGTTGCTTTAAATGACATCCTTGGGTGCATACCACAGGGTCGAAAACTGTTCCTCCTCAGCGATGTCAATGCAAGAGTAGGATCAGACCACAAATCATGACCATCATGTATTTAACACCACAATGTTGGCATGATTAATGAGAATGGCCAGACGTTATTCGAACTGTGCACTTAGAAGCAGTTTTGCATCACCAACGCATTCTATAAAGCACACAATGGCACCAAAGTGAGTGCTGAAGAAGTCTGAAGCACCCTGAGCTCAGTTACCTATGAGTCAGCAATCACCACATTTGGTAAAAACAGAACTCAAAACAAAGATTCCTTTCCACTCAGACAAAATGGTACCAGTGATAGAGGCAAAGAATGTGGCCTACCTAGAGCATAACGTAAATCTAACACCAGAAACACTTCTGGATTTCAAGTAGGCAAAAAGTACAGTGCAGAAGACAGATAGGCACTGTAGAAATCAGTACTGGGCCCATTTATGCCTGGAAATACATACTGCATCAGACACAGGAAATATATACGCCATGTACGATGGAACCAGGAAGGCCCTTGGAGACGCTATCACCAACTATTCCCCCTTTAAGGCACTGGATGGTGAGGTGATCACCGAAAAGAGCACCAGATGTCTCACTGGGTGGAACACTACCTCAAGGTTTACTCCCACAACATGGACATCTCCCAGCTGACGCCTGATGCACTGCCAGAGTTACCTGTCGTGGAGGAGCTCAACAAGGTGTTCAAGCTCAACCAAGCCACAGATTCATTGGCAAGTGGAAAGGACATAATTCCACTCGAAGTGCTCATATGTGGCAAGTCAAGCCTGCTACCAGATCTCATGACCTCATTCTCCTCTGTTGGAAGAAAGGAGCAGTTCCACATGACATGCTAGCATTACAGGGAAGACTTTCATATGGGTCATCCTAAGGAAACTCCAACAACTCGCGGACTGAGTGCTTTCAAGGTGCAGTTTGGCTTCAGAGCAGGCATATACAAGCAGTGGGTTTGATCTTCTCCCTACGCCAACTACATGAGAAATGCAGACATCAATATAAACAACTCTACATTAACTTTAATTACCTCACCAAGGCATTCGATAGGGTCAGCAGGGTCATAATCTTCCAGATATTCGGGAAGACTGACTGCCCTCTGAAACTCATCAGTCTGATCCGTTTATTTCATGATAACATGCTTGGAATGGTACAGTTCCACTGCTCCATGTCCGACAGCTTTGGATCAGGTGTTGAGTGAAGCTGGACGATGTCCTGGCACCAACACTCTTTGGCATCTTCTTCTCAGTACTACATAACTGTCTTCGACGTGGAATGGTAACTTGAACAACATCTCCATGCGGAATGCCAAGACCAAAATATGGCACATCCTGATCAGAGAACTTCGGTCAGCAATAAATGCAACACTGTTTGCCCATGCAGAAAGCTAGCTCCAAAACCGTATGGACTGTCTGTCTGATGCACTATGCTCCATGTTCTCCCTCGCCATCGGCATCAAGAATACTGTAGTGATGGGACAAGGCATTGCAAATCAGTTAGCGATCACCCTCAATAGCATTCCCCTGGAGGTAGTCAGCAAGTTCTACTACACAGGATCTACAGTGACCAACAACCTGTCACTCAATGAGATCAAAACTCATTGTTATTTTGTATGGCACCACATACAGCATTGCTAAAATATGACGATTTTGAAAAGGAGCAAAAAGAAGAACTAGTGAAATTTAAACAATGAGAAAAAGATAATACAATACAAGCAGAAGTAAAGAGGAAGCAGGTGATGAAAACTATGACAATCAATGGTGAAAAGAGTGAACCAAGGGTAAGACAGGTGACTTCAGAACTGTGAGTCTATTTCCTGAATCTTGGCTGAACTGAAGCAGCTAAAAACCTTCTATGAATCGTTTGTGATCCAGCCTAAGAAAAAGAGACAAGCCGTGCAGAAAAAGTCCAAACCATCAATGGCAATAGCAGCAGTGGGGCTTTGACTAGGGAGAGGATTAGGATAGCTATAATTACTGATGGTTTTGTTTGTTTGTTTGTTTGTTTTTTGTGGAGTGTTTGTTGTTTTGTGTGGGGTTTAACACCATTTTTCAGTACACGATAGGCTATACATTTCGGCTAGTATATTTGGTAAATGAAGAACATATGAAGACCACTGGAAGAACCACCTAGCCACGGGAAGCTACTGGCAAGCTTCCGCATATAACCACATTAGTCTCGCGAGACTCGAACTCACGAGGACAAAGGTGAGTGTGTGTTTTCTGTTAATGCAAGCACCTAAGACTATTCGGCCACCCAGGGCCCCAATTACTGATGGACAATGCATGAATTTTTCTTTTATTTGTTTTCTTTTTCTGCAATTGTTCTTTTTAAAATTTGTTTTCAACGTTTTTTAATTTTTTATATTATTTTTTAGATTTGTTTAGAATGTGTATAAATAATTTTGACAATTGTATAATTTCTTTTATTTCGGAATTTTCAAAATTGTTGTCAATTTTTTAAATTTCTTTTCATTTTTATTTTTTAATTTTTTAATTTGATTTTAGTTGTTAATAAACTTGTTTAATTTGTATGTTATTTACCTTGTTTAAAAATATTTTGTTTCTAAATTTTGTTTTCATTTTTAATTTGTTTTTTATTTGCATGTTTGTAATCGTTTCAAATCTATTATGCCAACACATTATTTAATTTTGGTTTTAAAATTGTTTATGTTTTAATTTGTTACACTTTTTATATTTTGTTTTTAAAATGTTATTAGTACTAACATTGTCACATTCCAATGCAGACATTGAAAGAATATTTTCATTCTGAGGAAAATTCAGGCTGACTCCAGAGGAAACCTGGATCCAGTAACAGAACATCATCTCCTAAGTTTTCTGATGAACAATTATGAGGACTGCCAGCAATATAATCCAGACAATGATATCCCAAGAAATCCTAAAACTGCTTATGGTACATATAAACAGAGTATGAATGGCAACAAGTTACTGTGAAAGTACTGACTTGATGAGATGATGTGCATATTTTAATTTTAAAAATATGAAATCGTGTTCAATAGTTGTAATTTTTGTCCATTTGCATGCTAAAAATCGGGTCAATGAAAATCCTCCCTCTTTTGAGGTCAAAACTCTTGACCAAATTTTTGAAATCTCCTGATCTGTCATGACCTCACCTACCTATTGATGTCGCTACCTTCACACGAATGTTGATCCCCTTAAAGTTTAGCTCTCCCAGGTGCTGGCGGTGCTTGACTGGTCAGTCAATGTCTCCATCATCTGCTTGGTATAGAAGCAATAAAATAATCCATTCAAAACAGCGAGTGTTGCTGTTCTTCATATTGATAACAGATCATGGTAGAATGCACTCTGATGTTGCAATGCAGCTCCAGGTTCAAAACAGATGGTACTGTGGCATACCTAGATCGAGCGTCTCGTACCTCACAAATACTATCTGCACCCCTCGCGATAATTCTCTTTGATGCACCATTGAATTGTGATGTTGATCTGGGTGCTCAGGTGCTTGACATCATCAGTTCCCATGGCTGCGGTGGCGCTGGTCTGGAAACAGGCTGTCACTTTCATGGTTCTTTGTGACTCAGCTTCTTCATCATAGATGTTCTGCTGGTCTGGTGCATTTTTCTTCAGTTGCACAGTCAACAAATGGATCAACTTCAGCCAACCAAGTTTCCTGAGCTCCCTGCCTATGAAATCCTGTACATTAGGTGCCAGGACATTAAAAAATGTCAAAACATCTTCTTTGAGACCATGGTTTTCTTGCACAGTGGTATGGTTATCTTTCACAATCGCATTGACTCTGCCCTGTTGCTCTACAAAAGCTGGCAGGTCATTGGCAATATGTCTTGGTACTAAAAATGGAGGCTCATTAAACAGCTTGTCTATCAAATTGTCAAAGTTGTCCTGTGGTCCGAAAGCTCAACCCTGTGCCTGGGAGCACGAACTGGCCATTGGGCTGGACCTGGTTGTGAGCTGGCTGGTGAGCCTTGCTTGCCAGTAGTGCATCCAGTGCTTCATCATACTCACTTTGGGTTAACATTCCCCTCTGGAGCAGCTCGTTAAAGCAAGTGATGGTCGACATTGCTTAAGACTTATAACCAATCAACCATTAACCGCTATACCTCTTACCACTCTGTCTATTACTATCTGAATTACTCTAATATAGCATCAACACATGTATGCCCAAAACATTCGTGCAAAACTAAAAAGTATTGGCTGTATGCTAATAAAGCCCAAACATGCTGAGAATATAATTGTATTTTAGTTTTGTCAGGTATTCTAGCCTGTGCTCTCCCTGGTGCAACATTCACCTCTTGAGCGCTCAATTACTAGCTTTAATACCTTTTTATCCTTCATTTTATGCCTTGCTTTTATCCTTTGCCTCCTTGACTATGCATTGTTGTCGAAACCCTGTTGCCAACCGTTTCCAATCCCACAGCTATTGCATGACACTGGTGGAATTATGCCCCTTCTAATCATTTGTTTGTGAAACTTGCAGTACTCATTCATGATGCCTGTCGTGTAGAAGCCGCCTGCAATTATCATGAAAATGCATTGTTTTGCCAGACACAACACCTGTATATCTTCTAGCATTTTTATTTCAAATAATAGTAATTCACATCTTCATGCAAACCACCTAATTATATAGCGTCTCCATAGTCTGGACTGGTCTTGAGGGTGTTAGAACTCTCACTTGACTTTCAACGTTATTTCATCTGAGACTAATACATACATGGGCAGGGAAACATTCTTATCATACCTCGCCAAGGTGAGTAAACTTTCGGTTTATGTAAACATTAGGATTAAAACATTCTCTGTTGAAAATACTGTGTTTGGGTTTACCACTCACTGTGAGAGAGCTTTATTAGTAAATATTTATGTTTCAAACTCCCACATTCTTCATGTTTCGCATGAACTTGAAAATGTCTAGTTTAAACTTTGTTTTTTTAACTCATCCTCAAGTCAGTGTTATGACAAATGTACGGCTCCATGCAGAGGCTCTGACTGAATCATATCACCCAGTGGACCTTGGTGATATGCTTGCCCAGCTTCGTATAGAGCTGAAGGTTCCAGTAGTGAACCACATAACATTCCTTAGTCGACAGGTTGGGGACTAGCTTCTCACATTCAGTCAACTTAACGAAAACTGAAGTTATTGACTTCAAGGTACATTAACCAGTTGTTTGGCTCATTGCAGTTGTAGCCTGTGCACATTGGATTGTTTGATTTCACATGCTGCTGGCTCACCATCGACATGCCGCTGTTTTTCTTTTCAAACAGGTGCCTATTGATGTCAGTCAGCAGCTCAATCTTCACTCCTGGGTTTTAAAGAGGGCATCACTGCTCATGTCAGGGGTGCTGTAACAGCCGGCCAGGTCAAGAATGGGTTGGCCACTGAGGTGTCCAGAATGACTTGAACACATCCGTGCAAATCAACTAATTATCTAGTGTCTCCACAGTCTGTGCTGGGATTGAGGGGGCTAGAATCCTCACTTTACTTCTATTTTATTTCATCTGAGACTAATTTCTTATTGGTTGTTATGGGTTTAATGCCATTTTTCAGCACATGATAGGCTATACATGGTGACCAGTATATTCGATGGAGGAAGAAGTGTCAAACCACAGGAAGCTACTGGCAAGCTTTCTCACATACCCATGTTTGCCGAGCCAAGACTTGAACCCATGCGGACAGAGGTGAGATGTCAGTGATCTACTAAAGACGAGGGCATAGACCACTCAATCACTCGGGGCCCCTCATCTGACACTGATACATGTGTGGGTGGGCAAACTTTCTTATCATGTCTCGCCAAGTTGAGTAAATTTTCACTTTATGTAAATATTGGGATTAAAACATTATGTTGAATCTAGTGTGTTTTGGTTTACCACTCTCTGCTAGAGTTTTATTAGTAAAACTCTGAATTGTGTAATCAAGGATTAAAACATTATACATTGTATATAGTGTGTTTGAGCTTACCACTCTCTGTGAGAGAGTTTAATTAGGTTAAAAATTTAGAATTTCTGTCACAAGCAAGACATGAAAACCAACATGTGACACTTAATGTTGAAAAAGATTCAAAAGGTTAATTACTACCTCTAGGTCATTTTAAAGTGGGTGAGTGGCAGGACTGCATTGCAAACTCCCAGTTCAAGCCGATGTTGGGGGTTGAAGGGGGTTCAAAGAGGGCATTCAGCTTGGCAAATAGCATTTTGGATCACAGCAGTGGGACCAGGCTGGTGCAAGACAACATTTTATTGGGTTATTGAGTTTGGACAGCACGGGGAGGAGGGCTGTAGGGCAGGGGAAAAAGACTCCCACCTTGAACCTACTTGTTCCTTGTGTTCTTATCTTTTGTGACACAAAAGTGTTAAGCGGTAATTAGCTACTCTTTTTAACACTTCAAGAAAAGTGATGAAAATGTATTAAGAAATATTCAAATGAAAAATAGGTACAATGCAGATGTGAGTTTTATTTTTCTGGCATGTAAATTGCACTTCATATAGAATAGCTAGTCTACAAAAACCAAGAGTCCATTGAAGGAACTGATGCTCTAATAGACAAAAAGAATTTCCAGGAATTCAAGATAAAACCATTTCTTTCTTTTAACTGTTGAGTGTTGAAACCATCCCTGATATTCTTCAGCGATAACAAGATTTTCAAATTAGCTGCTGTGGTGTACCTATTGGATGTCAGATTGGCACCATTTTCATTTAGGAAAAAGTAGATATCATTAGAAGTCGTTTGGTGAAAACCCCATGTCATAATGATCATCCATGCTGGGGGAGTAGCAGGGTTGAGCATATCCCATGGCCCGAGGTCCCGGACTATTCCTTTTCAAAGTTGGGCAAGTAAAGTTCTTCAAGTCGCTATTTCGGGACAAGTGCTTTGCTTTTCCTTTATTTAAAAAGTTGGGCAAGTGCTTATTTTCATGCCATAATCACTTTATCAATCTTGATATGGCCAATCATGCCCTGCAGGCTTGCTGAATGCTAGATTCTACCCCTCGCTATGTATATATCTACATCCTGTATCACACCTGCCAGTGGTTATAGATAACTTGATACATGTGCACACGTTCTATTAAGACTTGGCTTCATATTAGGCTATGCGACCAAAATTATTGGCCAATCAGAACACGTGAAACAAAACAAAGCCAGTATGATTAATTACATGTAGCAGAGTTTTAGACGGCTAAATTGTGTTGTGTAACCAGATCATCACGAACGACTCACCCTTTGACTTCAATCCAGAGAATCAATCCAATTAATTAAATGAAAGGCACTTCACTGACATTAGTGTCATTTGCCTTTATGAACCGATTAATATCAGTGATTATTCTTTAATTTTTAATTTATTATACAGAGGATTAACTTGCACATCCTATATTGCATTTGAAGCGAAACAATTACACTAATTAAAGAACTGTCTCTGCTAATATTAAAAGGACAAATAACTGTATGTTATGATCGCTTTACAAGTAGTCAAGCAGGTGATATTTACTATGTGGATAAAATGAGTTTACTAAATTATTTTCTCAAGGTAGTTCATAAGGAAGATTCCAAAAACGAAAATTTAATGTAAAAATGGAGGGGCAAAACATAAGACTGCCACTGAGTGTGAGGTAGCTATTTCTCCAAAGAGACATAAGCCAGACTCTGTGGCAACAAAAAATGTCAAATATGACACTACTAAGAGACTGAGAAATTTTCAGTCGCATTGGGTTGATAGTTATCTCTGGCTTGAATTCATTGTTACGACTCTATGGTCTAAAAATATGTAACAAAAAGAAAGTGAAACCAGCAACTTAAGTAAAAATAAACAAGCAATTTATTTCTAGACAATTAAAATGAAAATGCAAAAGACACTTACAATAACGTTTAAATAATTCAATAATCCTAAGTGTCCTTATCACAAGAGCACATCTAGTAATTCCAATTAATATTTCAAATAAATAATTTCTCTCTCTGAATTTGCTCTGATTTTCACAACTGCAACATCTGATTACTAAAATAAATTGAGACTAATCTTCATAACATGGAGTTTATTATAGGAATGGAATCTTATTTATCAAATGCTCTGTAAATATAAAGATAGGTCGCGTAACAGAATATTCTAGAATATGAGTAACTGTATTGAAAAATTACTGTGTGTATCTGACTTTTCTCACTTCAAGACATGGAAAGTTCCAACTTAAGTACTAAATGCTATGTAAACAAGACTAACCTTGAACTAAAATGCAGTAAATATGTTATTTACAAAATGATCACTAAAGTACAACTTACTTCATGGACACATATTATAAATTCAATATACATAACACCTCCCCTCGTAACAAAAGAAGGATTAATGCAATAAAGCTTTCTATTGACTATGAATCTAACACTATAATAATCAAAATTACATAGGAAAATGTATGTTAAATGACACTCGGTTCAATTACATAAAATAAAGCACTATATCAGGGGTGTCAAACTCATTTGTTGTGGTGGACCAGATTTTATATAAATAATAATAAAAAATAATGAGTCTGGCTGGCCGTATCCGGCCCGCGGGCCGTATGTTTGACACCCCCGGAACTCTAGTCTATGCACAGGAAAGTGCATCTGTTTTCCCCTGATGTATCGAATGTCAATGTTATATTCCTGCGGTATTAAACTCCATCTCAACAATCTCCGATTTTTATCTTTCATTTTATTGATGAAAGTAAGGTGATTGTCATCATTGTATACAACAACCGGAGAAAGAGCCGAGGTAACATACACTTGAAAATCTTGTAATAAGAAATATTCCTTCTCGATTGTGGAATAATTGTTCGGTGCTTGTTTATTTTTTTATAGAAAAATAGCATACTGGATGATCCACACCATTTTTGTCTTCTTGAATGAATACTCCACCAACCTCAAACGACATTTTAAATGATTGTCTGAAATTTGGTGCTGAAAGAACTGGTGGATTCTTAAGCATGGCCTTTAATTTGTCAAAAGATTCCTGACACTGGTCAGACCAATGATACTTTGATTTCTTACTCAGCAAATTTGTCAAAGGATCGGCAATTATGGAGAAAAAGAAATAAAAAAATTTCCGATAATATCCAGGAATACCTAAAAATCACATCAGATGGGTTTTTACAAACAGGCACAGGGAACTCAGAGATAGCCTTGACCTTAGCTTCTACAGGTTTAACTTGACCTTGTCCCACAATATGTCCTAAAATTGTGACACAAGCATGGCAAAACTCACTTTTGCTTAAATTGTCAGATTTGCATCACTGAGTCGATTGAAGAATTTCCGAATGGTTTCCAAGTGATCTTCCCAAGTGTCGTCGTAGATAATGACGTCATCGATGTACGCATCAGAATAATCCGGAATGTCATTGGAGACTTTTTCATACCAAAAGGCATCACTTTATATTGATATAGTCCATCTGGAGTTACAAATGCTAAAATTTGTTTTGCCCTTTCAGTTAGTGGAGTTTGCCAGAATCCTTTAAAAAGGTCAAATTTGGTGACATATTTCGCATTTCCAATTTTATCAATGCAATGCAATCGTCCATTCTTGGCACTGGAAATGAATCCGTTTTGGTGAGACACTGTTGACTTTTCTAAAGTCACTAAACATGCGGAATGTATTATCTGGCTTAGGCACAAGAATACATGGTGAACCATACCTCAATATGGTAAAGTGGTTTACTTTTTCATGGTTCTATAAAATCATTATCCAGTACATAT
This sequence comes from Margaritifera margaritifera, assembly GCA_029931535.1. Lineage (NCBI taxonomy): Eukaryota > Metazoa > Mollusca > Bivalvia > Unionida > Margaritiferidae > Margaritifera > Margaritifera margaritifera. Next base: position 46,339 of record JAQPZY010000622.1, read on the forward strand.
TGAATTTCTTTCTTCAAATATTCTTGTTTGAAAGGATTCATCCTGCAAGGATGATGTTTCACAGGCGTTGAATCTACAATGTCAACGTCATGATAGATTTTATTTGTTCGTTTAGGAACATTAGGAAACAAGTGCTCATACTCATATAATAGCTGTTTTAGTTCATTTCTTTCCTGTTGTAGTGGCTGTGAAAGTTTCTGTACCAGATTGTTCAATATTTCTGAATTCCTAAGGTTGGTTAAACCAGAATCACTAGTCATAATGTATTCTATAGTTGACATCCTCGCTGTGTGTGACAGGTAAAACTAAATTTATTGAATAAATAACTGGGCTATCTCTGTTAAAATACTCCTTTAACATGTTTATGTGACACTATTTTTTTTTCCGCTCCCCAGGAGTGATAATGATATAATTTAAGTCATTTACTTTCTTTTCAAAGGTATAAGGACCATACAATTTAACCTGAAGAGGATTTTGAGGTATGGGCAAGAGAGCCAGAACTTTATCAACAGGCTTAAAACTCCTTTCCTGTGTATCTCTGTCATACATTAATTTCATTTTTGACTGAGTAGAGTGAAGATTAGTTCTTGCAACTTCACAGGTCTTTGACAACTTATATTTGAAATCAGAGACATAGTCAAGAAGATTAATTTTGTAATCATCGTTTGAAAGAAGGTTCTCTTTCAATCTACATAACAAATGACTTAGAAGGAAAAATGTTTTGCAGTTATTGCAAACGATATCCCAAACTGGCACATGTTGGAAATTCAACCAGTGTATTGATCAATGGAACTGACAAATACAGGACTGAACCAATCAAGTCTCATGAAAATTCTGGACTACACAAACACTTTTCAGCACAATATATGCATGACATTGGCCGGATTGTGTAGAAAATCCTTGAGGTTATAGTTACTAACACTACACTAGGAAAGACCCTTTCAGAACTGAAAGAGACCGAAATGAACAAAATGTGAGCTCTCTTTAACACAGGCTACAATCAAGCCCGTTATGGAAAACCATTTTCTGATCTGGAAATTCTGTGTGCACTCCAGGAGAAGAATGATGTTGAACTTGGGGTTAATAATATGAACTGTTTCAGGGCAAGAGACTTCATTATATCAGTCAATCAAGTCTTAAGAGAAGAAGTTAGGGAAAGTCTGAATTCCAGTAAATTCCTTTCCATTCGTGCTGATGGAAGTATTGATGCTACCGCATCAGAGCAAAAATTAGCGCATATAAGATACATGGACAGTGGAAAACTGAAAACCTCTGATGCAACAAAATGTATATCAACCTATATTTTTGAAAAATTTGATTCTTTTAAGAAATAAATATGTTGTACATTATTTCGTTTGTTCTTTCTATGGATTAAAGTGCATACATCTCATCAAATCTTGACAAGTGATTAAAATTTTGTCCTGGACAAGTATATGAAAACAAATTTCACGACAGCCATCATGACAGCCATATTGGATGTACGACTGGCATCATTTTAATTTAGGACTAAATAGGTATCATAAGAAGTCTATTGGTGAAAACCCCACGTTGATATAGCCATCTATTGGGAGTAGAGTTAACAATATTTTCAAGATAACCACCATGGTGGTCATATTGAGGGTTAGTCATTTTCATTTAGGACCAAGTAGACACCATAAGACTAGAGCTCTTCTGATAAAAAACACATCTCAAAATGACTTTTCCTTTAAGAGGAGTAGCTAGAACATTATTTTCAAGATGGGCACATTTCGGATATCTGATCAGCACCATTTTAATTTAAGATCAACAGAACATTATAAGAACTCTTTTATTGAAAACCCCATGATGATATGACCATTCATTCTGGAGTAGTGATAACAAGAGTTTCAAGCTGGCCACTGTGGTACTGATATTAGACCCCAGATCAGCCACATTTTCATTTAGGACCAAGTATACATCATAAGAAATCTTGCGGAGAAAATCCCATGTCAATATGACTTTTCGTTCAGGAAGAGTAGAGATAACAAGATTTTCTAGATATCTGCTGTGGTGACCATAATGGACTTCAGATTGGCACCATTTTCGTTCAGGACGAAATAGACGTCATAAGAAGTCTTTTGGTGAAAACCCCATGTTGATATTACCATCCATGTAGGAGGAGTAGCAATAACAACAGTTTGAAGATGGACGCTGTGGCAGCCATATTGGATCCCAGATCAGCACAATTGTCATTTAGGACTAACTAGACATCATAAGAAGTTTTTAATGAAAACTCCAACACAGCGGCTGGGCCTATTGATGTCACACCGGCACCATATACATTTAAGACCGACTGGACATCATAAGAAATCGTAACTTTCTTATCTGTAGGATTTGCAATAGGAATATTTTCAAGATGGCTGCCGTGGCGGCCATATTGGACTTCACGACGGCACCATTTTATCTAGGATCAACTAGACATCATAATAAGTCTTTTAGTGAATACTCCATTTTTATATGACCATCCATTTAGGACTTGTTACGATAACAAGATTTTCAATATGACTGCAGCGGTCGCCATATTGGACGTCAGAACAACACCATTTTCATTTAGAAAAAAGTAGACATCATAAGAAATCTTCCAGTGAAAATCCGATCTTGATATGACCATCCATTCAGGAGGATTATTGCAAACAAGAGTTTCAGGATGGCTGCCATGGCAGACATATTGGACTTGAGATCAACAACATTTTCATAGCAGACCAACTGAACATCATAAGAATTCTTTTAGTGAAAACTCCATGTTGATATGACCATCCACTCAGGAGGAGTAGCAATAAGATTTTTATGATGACCCTGTGATGGCCATATTGGATTTGCAAGCAGCACCATTTTCAGTTAGGACCAGCTTGACCATGTGATGAATGTGTGTGCAAAATTTGAAGTAGTTTAGGAGGAGTAGCGATAACAAACTTGTGTGAATGGACGGATGGACGATGGACAACAGACCACCCCATAAGCTCCTCTGGTCTATGACCAGTAGAGCTAACCAGTATTGTGATGATATGCCATTAAACCCTGTAAATGTTCATAAATATATATCCAAACCATCTTGAGCGCAGTAGGAATAAACCTGGTGCATGAAGTGTTAAAAGGCAAATATGCGCCAGCAATGGCTGAGAAAATGTGCAAATGCCATTTAGTTTGATACCTATGCTTAGAAATTCTTGTAGCTGTGTTTGTGCCAAAAATAGACATAAACAGCAAACTAACCTGTAATCCAGACAGTCCGTGATACATTTTTATCCAATGAACCATCCCTGTAGTCCAGTATTCCATTACTAACAATGCAGGTGTAAACCCCTGTGTCCATGACGGAAGGGTTCCTAAACCAATGAACAAACACCCCTGTGGAGACTGGTTTATTGTCAATAAGCTGTTGAATCTTGATGCCGGAGAAGAGAGAACTGTGGATAAGACTGTACGTGTACCGTTCAGGTATTCCATGAGCTGAGCAGTTTATCATAAGCCCCGTCTCACTGACACTTCCATTCCTACTTTCAATGCTAATAGTTGGTGGATCTGAAATATATTTCAATGTTCAATACCAATGCTCAGTTCACTGAAGAATCTAAAATTAAAGTAAATTTGTTTGGCATTAGCATCTGCAGCTTAAAGCATCATCAAAACTTGTACGGAAAACCAGTGATTTAGTTCAATATGCTTAAGTTCTACGGACATTGCAAGTTTATCATTGTAGAATGGCTTCTGTGCTACACTAGTTAGTGATTAGCACCTTTGCACCTTTTCTCTATGACTGTGGAGCCACAATAGCTTAGTTGGCAAAGTATCGGATTCATAATCCAAGGGCAGTGCTTTAATACCCACCCATGTCAGCCCAGATCAACTGTCTCAGTGTGTTCTCAGGGAAAGGCACTTGGCTCTCATTTGATATAGCCCTTTACCTCATAGCATCTGTTGATGTGTAGGCTGTCGATATACATGTGCCAAAGCCATACAGTGCAGTGTGCCAAAAGTAGAACACATTTTACCTAAATGACTCTACGCAAATAGGCCTGCCTGTAAAATTTAGCAGTGCATTATACGCAAGGTTCAACAAAAATTGTAAGTATTTTACCTTTTTTGTACCTATATGTTGTCTATAGATAGTTTTAAGAGTAAAAGCTGATCTTTATAGTTGTATAGTTGTTTTTCATGGAAGAATATTGTATATGCTTTAAAACCTTGAGAGAGCTCATTTACCATCAAGTCAGTAAAGCTGTGTGACCAACCGTAGCTTATTTTTCTCAACTTCTAAATCAACCAGTTTGTTGTCTACGTCTGCATCACTAAATCATCCGAATTTGATAAACTATAAAAAATCAGTGTTGCCTATATTGATATTGGAGCCAAATCTGACTTAATGAAGCCTTTATAGTCATAATTCTAATCATCCAAACTCAAGACAGTACTGGACGAAATATGCTGTCTGCATTTTGGAGAGTGGAGAATTCATCCCAGTTACTTTAAATAGCAAATTATAACTTTATCTTAAATACCAATCACGTGATTTGACATAATGGTTATTTCTCTCAATGCCTGAAGTTTCTAATAGGGGGTTTTCCCTGAAGGTGGTGCTACAAAAACCAGCTCAAAATGGCTGATGTTTACTGTATGCATCAAAACACGCTTCCATGCAGATGGTGCACAGGCATCCAAACACGCTTGTATGCGAATCGGATGGATGTGTCCAATAGCGATTCCATGAAAATGGGGTAGAGGCGTCCAAAAGTGCTTTTATGAGGTAAAGGGATAGCCAATATTGTGCTGAAAACGCCATTAATACCAATAAACAAGCAAAACATATATATGATTAGATAGCAATGGAAAGCAAGTCACAGCAACCAATTTTTGGCGTGTGACATATCATAGTAACCAGAGGCACCTTTAATGACAATGATTTCAAAGGTGTTGACATTAGAGCACTTACATCATCTTTAGATATTGTTGTCATAATAACCCAGTTTGATAAGTAAAATGCTTCATCCTAAGTTGCACTCAGAGTGTAAATTTGATAACGATAATTGAAAAGGCATTGGAATTAGAACTAAGATATAACTGTAACTGATTTGTATCAAATTCTGAAAAGAAGTTCACAGTGATTAAGTTATGCTGGATGACACCCATCCAAAGATCCACAAAATGTTTTGTCTGATGAAATTAGTAAAGAAGCTGCAGGCCAGATGCCAATGATGAACACAATATTTGCAGCATTTTTAAGCAAAATCCTTGTCAGTAGGTCAGAGTGATCCAGTATTAGTGTGCAACACACCTCTCTCTAAGTTACACCCTCAATACCAGTTTGTTGGCAAAGGCAAAAAGATATTGGAATATAAGCATGAACACATTTCTCAATTTTTAAATGCAGCAACTTCTTTAGCTCACCACTGCACAAATCCCCATGCTTTTTATTACATTTCTCACCTCCAGACCAGGGGTCATAAACGAAAATTGCTGACATATAATGTATGTCCTCCTCCAACAAATCGTTGTACAAAGTTTGATAAAAAAAATAATCAACCAGATTCAATGATTACATTAGCTCACCTCTATAAAGCTTTTAGTAGTCCCCAGTAGCCACTGTAACAATTGTCTGTATCAATGTAGAGATACAATAATGATCTGATAAAATCCAGAGATTATTATTACTTTTTAAACCATTTTTGTTAAAATCTGCTTCAGAAACTATTATCTTTATCGACCCACAAAACCAGTGAAAGTAATAGCATTTTAGTAACCTTGGAGTGAACAGTGTTACAAGCAAAACTCAGTATTACACACATAACTCAGTATTACAAGCATAACTCATGCATCAGCAATTGCCTTAATTAACCATTACAGGTGAGTCCTCTCATTAAAAGCATGCACCATGCAAACCATTCATTTAATTCCTATACTCATTCACATGTACAATACACAGTTAACCTGCTGAGGGTAATGTATCACAATATACTATATATAATCATTAATATACAAAGTTTACAACTGAATTAACATATTTATTCCTACTTCCGACTGCACTGGTCAGAAAAGGCTTCTGAGTAGGTTAGGTTGCATATAGCATGGAAAATATATGTGGTTATGAGCTGAACACAAATACTAACCTATATTAATAATGCATACAATGTAGGTCCCAGTGTCCTTTATGTGCTATACAGGTGTACAGTACTACTATAAAGATGCATTCAATTATCAAGTTTCATGATTGGAACATAAACAGAACTGCATGTTCCTTATGTAACCCTGTGCAAAGATTTTGCTCATAATCAAAATCATATGATACTTTTATTATATGTGCCTACTTACACTGTACAATATTTAAACAGAAAGCATATATGTGACAGAAGCAGGATTTCAAACCAGTAGATTTACAAATTTTGATAAGTAGATTGGCTTCTAAACCAGTAGATTTTGTATTGCCATACATTTTACATTTGTTTAAGTGACTCGGAAACAAAACAAGTGCATTTTTTTCCATAATATGTATTCTCTTCATACTATAATAAAACTGCAAATTTTCAACATGAATCAGATTCAGATTCTGATGGAAAATGTTACAATAATAAATAATTAATATGAGTCAGTATATTGTCAATTCAATGAAAAAGGAAGAGTTGTTTATCCTATAGTTCACTGCACAAATTTGCTTTATAAAATCAAATAGCATTTTTAATTTTCTTCACAAGATCAGTGTCTGGTGACAACTGATGACATTCATTGTGATTATTAAGCTTCACACTTAACGGGCTCTCTATAGTTCTCTGGTCCATATTTCCCCTTGAATCACTTTGCATTTTGTGAAGAATAGAGAATGTCCTCTCTATAGCAGCATTAGAATGTGGCAATTACAGGACAACCATGCTCGGCCTGCAAAGAAGTTCTAACTTTAGTTTTTATGTTGCTGCATTTGTAATGCTGCTGACTGCTCTCCAATACTCATCCAAGCTATGTTCACCCCAAGGAGGAATGTCCTGACTTGGACATAGGATGTATTCACAAGCCTCATCCTCAAGGGTTTCTTTCTCTTCATGGCTCAGATCCAAAAATCTGTTAGCAAGTTTCACCACTGTAAATGAAAAAAGCTAATGATTGATTTAGACTTGAAATAAACAATGACCAAATACATCATGTATTTATGCTTTTATGAATAATTTATCCCAACTTTAAAATTAATTGTCTTGTAATATATTTTAACTGATATATTTTATTTAGGACTTGAACTTAATGTTTGTGCATGAAAACTTCAAATAGTGTATGACATACAAAAGATGCATACCTTTGAAACACATAATGCAAACTCGGGACCTTTGCTACTCGCCTGCACACATTTAAATTCTGATATCCAAGCATTGTTGAACTTCTTGCAATATCTCTTAGACGGTTGTTTCTTAGCATAGGCAGAAAGCACATATTTCGTCATTGTGACATAAATTGAAGAAACAAATGTAAGAGCTGTCTTTAAATATTCCTCTTAAAACATCTTGAATAATAACTAACAATTAAGCAAGACAAAAAATCAAAATACTTACTCTAATGTGTCTGCCGAAATAATTTTTTTCTTCTCCATTTTATCTTTCCTCCGCCCGTAGTCGGTTGATTTGCACCAAAGGCATCATGGACCACCTTTGATTCCTTTATTATTTATAACACCTAAAAAAAACATCCTGCATCCTGGCCTTAAACTCCCCAAATTACAAATTACAACAATAAGGTAATCAATTAACAGCTTGCTGTGCACACATGTTAGTTGTTCTTGAACGATTATAATCCTATTACTAAGCCATGCATCCCCGCACTGGTTGTTGTACTTGTGGAACATTTCCGGATCCGTAGTGGACTCGTTATGGCTGGTTTCTCTAATGTGTTGATAGAGCCCGTAAAAATACCTTGTTTATTTTTTTAATTCAATTATTTACAATTCTATTAATTTTCAAAAGCGGTTGATTTTGACCATAAAGCGGTATGTGCAGTAGATGGCTATTAAAATGGTATTTTGGCCCTACCACTGGTAGAATAAAATAAATGAGAAATATAGTCTGCAAAATAGAAACAATCTTAGCTAATCAGATGCTGGATCGCCTAAACATTATTTGTAGACTTTGCTCACAAGTACACTCAACCAAGATATTGTTGATATAATAATATTTACTGCATTTAAGCACACACACACACACACGCACACATACACTTATATATATATATATATATATATATATATATATATATATATAGCCAGGTTAGCTAATTATGAGAGTATTTGAACTGTACAAAATAAGCGGATATTGTGGGTTCTGATGACTGACTGTTTCGGTCATGATACTATCAACTTCTTTCTAGCATTATGAATTACCCACGTACGAAGTTTGATAAATGTACTTTCAGTAGAATTAAAGGTTTATGCTTTATGAAAACAAAATATTTCCCTTTGTTAGAATGCAGTGACCTTAAACTTATCTGCCAACCCCTCCGGCAGTTTGTACCAAACTTCCAATTTTAAAAAATAACATGGCTGAAGGCTATAACAAATGCACAAAACTTATTCATTTCATTCATTAATTTATAATTTCTAACTTGATTGTCACCAGTAGATCCCCAAGGCTATCATCTTCTTCACATTTCAAACCAAATGGAAGATTTCAATGTAACCGACAATAAGTGTGACAGAAAATAAAAGGGGAATACATATGACCCTAAATTTGAAAACATGATCAGCAAGTAGTTTGAAGAATTGTAACTTTATTGTACAAATTCATTAAAATAGACTTTCCTACGCAAATATGCATGTTGTGTTAGTAGAGAAACTTCTGTTTGGTGTGAAACGTGGAGAAGATGAGTGTGAGGGATCCCATAGCCACAATCAGGTTAGAAATTATAAGTTAATAAATGAAATTGTTTTGCACACACTTTATATCCTTCAGGCTTTTCATTTTTTTAAAATTGCAAGTGGAGTACAAACTGCCATGGAGGGTTGGCGAATACTATAGCTCCCTTAATAAATAGGTTACTAGCATTAAGGGCAACATATGTGCAAGGTTTCATGAATGTATGTGAAGCAGAGCACACGATCTGGCATGAAGACAATTTAGATCATTTTATCGATGGACTTCTAATTTGTATTCTGCTCACCAACCTACCTGCGAAGTTGCGTGAAAGCAAGTGAATAAGAACTCAAAATTATCATGAACAAAACAAATTCTCAATGGATGGACAGATGGAAGGACACCACCATTACAAAAATATGCTTAACCTAACTTACATTGGGAGAACAAGAGCAATTGTGTCCACATGCTTCTTTCTCCTTTTGTTGCAAGAAAGTGTTTTTTTTATCTCTGAATGCTGGATAAAGAATTTGAAAAAAGACATATCAATATTTTATTAATTATACTCACAATGAACCACCAGTTGAATGGCATTCTCTCTCGTAACATTGCTTTCAGTGTTTTCAGATTTACAGCTGTATGTGCCTGAGTCATTTCTGTAGACATCGCCCAGGGACAACATATTTGCTTGGATACCAGGAAATGTTGTCTTATCTTTGGACCAATAAGATGTGCAGCTGGGAAAACACTCAGTGGAACATGATATGTTGGGTAGAATGTTGCTCTCATTCAATGTGTAATTTATGGTGCTGGGTGTCAGGACAGGAGTGTCTGGTCCATCTGAAGTTTGAAGTCAAACCATACAGAACCTTGACAATTAGGTATTCAATATAAATCCACATTATATATTCTCTGTTAAGTTCAAAATCACATTGTATTTTTAGCAAATAGCCAGAGAATATTGAGACAAAATAACCGCAATGTTGGGTTAACTAGACAATTTCCAAAACATGTCTTCCACGTAACATAGTGTCTCACTTGTTTCCATCACTTGATGAATATCCCATATCGTATCCGACTTGCGCAAATATTAATAGGATATAACAAGAGTCCCTCAAATGGACTGATGCTCTACATCTGAAAAGAACTTCCAGGAATTCAAGATAAGACCATTTCTTTCTTTTAACTGCAGAGTGTTGCAACCATCTCTGATATTCTTCAGCAATAACAAGACTTTCAAATTAGCTGCTGTGGTGGACATATTGGATGCCAGCTTGGCACCATTTTCATTTAGGACCAACAAGGCATAATAATAAGTTTTCTGGTGGAGATCCCATGTTGATAACAATAACAATATTTTTAGGATGGGTGCCATGGTGGCCATATTCGATATCAGACTGACACAATTTCTATTTAGTAACAACTGAACATCATAAGAAGACTTTTTGTGAAAACACAATGTCAATGTGACCAGTCATCGTTATAAATCAGTATATTTTATCTTGCAAAATTAGAAACATTGTTCCAAACATTATTAAGCTATAGTATCGCCTGTTGAACTGATATCGTTAGCTAGGTGCGTAGCAGTAACATCCGCCACATCACTATAGTGAAACAGATTGTAAACAAAGTGAACTGGTGCGTAAAAATACACATAAAGGATTCCACTGATTGCACACGTTTTATAAGAGAACATTTACATTCCAAATTTGTAGGAACTAAATTCACAAACCACGGACTTCAAAGTGAAGTGGCAGTAAAACAATATTTACATTCTAATGGATATTCTGTTGTTGAAAAAGGAATGCACGTTTTTGTGCAGGAAAACTGGTTGTAAGGAAAACCAGATGGAATATTAAATGAAGACACGCTGTTTGAAATTTAAAGTCCAATGCCTACTAACTGGACCACATTGGATAAACTGTTTTCAGACAAGAAATATGATGTTCAAAAGAGTTGCAATGACAGTCTGATTATTAAGAAGAATGGGAATGGAGGGTTCTATATCCAAATACAAATGACAATGTTTTGCACTGGTCTTAGGAAATGTGAACTTCTTGTATGGCTTAGTGCAGATGACCACAAGTTTGTGAATGTAAGAATGATGAAAATTATGTTAATAAATGTTACAATACTATGTACATTTTATGCAGAGAAAATAATGTCACACATAGTTTATGAAATTGAAGATCACTTATTGTTCAGTAAGAATTTCAAAACATGTTTGCGTTTGTGACTATAAATTGTATATAATAATTATTATAATTTTATGTTGGTTCTGATTTTTCAATCATGTTTTGATGTTAATGAATTTGTCCTTTATTTAAATTACAGATTTGGGAAAAATACAATTTAGTCATTGTATGTGTCAGTTTCATATTTAGTCAAGCGAAAAAAAAAACAACATTAACTCATATGAAAACCAATATGGGTTTCTTCAGGCCTACAATATAACATACATTTTCTTGTAGCAAGAAGGACTAGTAGATGGAGAAATGTACTAGTCCTGCTGAACTTTCATTAGTCCTTCCCATAAAACAATACTAGCTACATATCTAGATTAATACACTCCAGGGAGAAGGCAATTTAAAAATCCGCTTTTTCAACTATGAATTTATCGCTTGCCCATCGCCCAAATGCCTTTGAAATAAACATATTTTTTGCCCATGTGGAGATATTCCTACCATATATTTGGCAGTGTTTGCGATTTATAATTGCCTATGTATCACCTCTACTTTTGAGACTTGAGATTAGTTAGCCTCTGAATAAATGTTTCTGTACAATCAATAATATATGTAGTGTGGGATAGTTTTCTCTGAAAGATTCCGGGCAACAGTCTCTAATTATGTCTCTTGTAAATCATATTATCAGCGATTTAATCTTATATGCTAAGATTGGAACATAAGAATTGAAAATCTTGCATTCCCATATGATGGTACAGAACGAAATTTAAATGGAAACATGTAGTCTTCATGCACTTTTCCGTGTATTTCACACATTGATTTCTTCCATAAATTGTGTTTGCGACGATTATTTGAACATTCATTGACGGAACATGAACTACCACAACCATTTTTATATTTTCCATCTCTATCCATGTCAATTTTTAAGAGAAAATGAGTAAAGATAAAATGTAAACAAAAAGATATATATTATATATATATATATATATATATATATATATATATATATATATATATATATATAAATGTAAACAAAAAGACATGTATTGTTTTGATCGCGGCACATGCGGTATCTAATGTTCATTTCACTATCGTCATGGCTGACTCATCACGTTATTGATTAATGGCTGCACTCATGAAACTGGTGTCAAATACGGATGGCGGTGTCTTTAAACAGCATTATATATTAGTAAAGTATTGATATATTTTCCACTTTTTTCTACACCCCAGAAAATGCAAATAAGATAAGAAAACATGATGCTGCAGTGAACCTAAGACCTGGCTTTACCTGGCTGACATCTATCCAATTGCAAAATGTAAAAGGAATTGGCAAAACATTCTGGATCTGTAGGATGCGTTCTGTAATATTTTCTTCCAATGCTGTTGAATGCATATCTTCTGAAAACCATTGTTTCACGGTTTGTCAAGTTTTATATACCTTCATCCATATTTGCTGTCATGTCAACATCATTTGTCAATATTGAAAGGCCTCTATGCCAAAATGCTTTCTTAAGAGCTGGTCAAATTCTTGTAGAAACAGTTGTGTCAATGTTTGTCTATTTTAGTAATGACCACTATAGTTGATGGGTGATTGGCATCATTTCTATAAATCTGAAAGTCCTTCATTTAATGATGCTTTCTGTGAAATTTGGTTACATTTTGTTAATCAGCATATAAGAAGAACTTTTTTACTTTTTATTTTGAGACATCTTTCAATAAGTTTTCTATTTTGTGGCAAATCTGCATATTTCAAAACTCTTCATGCCAAAATGGATTCTGTCAAATACGGTCAAATTCCAATGAGCAGTTTCTGATAACAAGACATTTAATGTTTTTTTTTTAAAAATATATTTAGTAATGGTGTCCATATTTGATGATAGTGAGCCATCATTTATATACTCTAAAATACCTTTCATGTCAAGATGCTTTCTGTCAAAATTTGGTCGAATTCTGTTGAGTGTTTTTTCAGAAGCCATTCAAAGACTTTCTATTTTTTTAGTAAAAGCGGTCATATTTAGTGACGAATCAGCATCATTTGAATAATTTGAAAGTCCTTCATGACAAAAAGTTTTTTTTATTTGTCCAATCATCCATTTTCGAGAAGCCATTTACATATTATTAATTTTATTAATGGTGGCCACATCTGATGGCTGATTTGTATCATTTGCACAAACTTGAAAAAACCTTATCCAGTTTGTGTATATCTCTGAAGAATACCTTCAATGATATGACTTCAATAACTTTGTTATTCTTCAAAATATATTAATTATATATTTGATCAAACTCAGCGTGTGGGTATATCTTGACAATGAAACAAGTTCAGTAATCTTCTAATCATGATATTAGGGTTCCAGTTAAAATTTAATGAGAAAGCCTTAATGTTATAAACATGTTAACTCAAACAAATAAGAACAGTTTCGTTCTAATCTGAGCAAGGCAAGTCTCATATTCAAAATGTCTACATCACTAATTGTAGTCAATACAACTAATAGTCCACAACACCAGGAGTTACCCAAAATTAAATAATGCAAACCAGATGATCTAGTCGAATATGGGTGGTAAGACAATCACTGTAAATAGTTATTAGCTACAAAGAACATGATCATCAGTTAGCTTAAAACTGATTGTAGGAGGGAATATGGCTTTAAAATAATTGATAAAATCTATTCTACTTTGAAAGCTCATAACTGTTATCTGTTGAGGTGTAAAATAGATAATATTTTATCTTGAATAAAGTGAGAAATTTCAAGTTCTCAGAAATGAATTATATGTTCTTTCATTTCAGACTTACATATAACTGTAACCGTGGTCACATTGCTGTATGTCTGCATTTGCGTCCTGGGGTTTTTTCCGCTGCATGTGTAATTTCCTCTCACAGATCTATTCACTTTCCCAAGGGAAATAACTCCAGTAGAAGATGGTACTGGTCCAGTCCAACTGAATTCACAAGGAGGAGAACAACTGGAAGTACAATTGATATCCGGAATTGTTGCTCCTTCCAAAAGTCTGTAACTTGTATTGACTGGAGCAAGTTGCAATGGGGTATCAGGACCATCTGAAATGAGAGTTATAATTTTAAGACAATGCAAAAAATAGACATTATTAAGCATTCAAACAACAAATAATGAAAAGTAAGACTGTAAGTTTCAATGCATATGCTGAGTAAGTTTTGTCTCATTATATGAGATACATATGACTGCATTATCTGCATTCAGAATAGGAATTGCACTCCTAAACCTTATACCTACAACTCCAGTACCAAAAAAAGCTTTGTTATAAGAAAGGTCCCATAAGCAGGAGCCCATAGGCTTAAATTACGGCACATAGAACAACTGCAAGACATCAGTTGGGAAGAAATTAGTCAAACACCATTACTACATGCTTGAATCAAGATTTTCTCAAATTATTGATATGAAGTATGACATTTCACTTCATGAACCTTGACACCGATCCTGTATGAATTATCACATTCATAAATAATTATAATTAAATAAACCAGAGTTACAATATTTTACTGGGAACCCAAGGTCATAGAACACTGCAACATATTGTCATTAATGTCCAAACCAGTTTAATAGGAATCCATAATCCATTAAAAGGTCAACATAATCTAAGCTCATTTCTGCATGAATTGATTGTTGCCAGATTCTTCAAGCTACAAATTTGAAGCCATAGGGTTGCGAGAATAAATCTAAGTTTATGTGCATTAGATAGCAAACCACAGTATAGTATGAATGGTAGAAAATTGAAAATTCATAGAAAATCCATCTGTGAGGGGGTGGGGGCGGGGGGAACAAATGCCAGTCAAATACACAGTGATAATGCTAGTACATGTCATTTTTGTCTTGTTTGCTTTATGGTATTTGTTCATTTGATTTTTCAAATAATGTTTCAAACCAGAAAAAAGATGTAATATTCACTTTCATGTTGTTTTCTTTCAACCTATCTTGTCATACATTTGATCATTTCATAGATCTGACCATATAAGCAATATTAAAGCATTGCTCATTAAAACAATGATGTAACAACACCCATCTTTAATACATATATTTGTCAATCCTCATTTATAGTATACAGCTGAATTGTCATCAAGTTGCAAATGATTTAAATAAATGAAAAATCTCAGTCACTTGGGGAAATAAATTGTTTGATTAAATTCTGGTGGCAGTTGAGACCAAAACATTTTAATATTAAGAACATAATTCTTTTTTTTAATTAAGAACTCAAATATGCATATATACTAATTCCAAACACATTTTGCAACTAAATAAATAATGTAATGTGAATATTGATATCTCACATTAGTGAAAATTTATGACTGATTAAAAGTTTGGTGGCATTTTATTTTTACACAAACCAACAATTTAAAAAAAGAGTTCATATGCCAATATTTTATTTAGTTTCAACACATATACAAACATGAACCAGGTTTTTGCAATGTTCACAAAATCAATTTTAACAAACAAGAGTGAATTCATACATTAAATGAAAAGCTGAATGTAGAAAGTAAAGCAATATGTCACCAACCAAATCAATATCAAAACACAATTTCAACTACCATCTTGTATATAGAACAAAACTTATTATGCAGCATTGGATAAACATAAGAATATTTCATTTGTTTAAATATTCCAGGAAACAAACCTCTCTGGTGAAATATAAAAATGCTAACGTGTTAAAATGGTTAATATTGTTCAAAAATGTTCAACTTTAAGGTAATGCAAATGAAGTTTTGTTCAGTATATCTAGTTCATATCTTCAATTTTGATGTGCATGTCTGGTCCAAATTTTCTACACGAATGCACATTTATCAGGTATATTCAACATAATTGGGGGACACACAGATAAAAACAGTGTCTTTGCCATCATTTAGTTGGATATACACACACACAAGTCTTTGATGCTTGTAATTGGAACTATTTTGCGCTGCACATACTTTGATTTCAAAGGGACTATATTAACAGGATATTCATTCATCATACCATTTTGAATTGAAACTTCAGTGTTAATTCCGAATTCGTTTATGATTGCATAATATTATGGTTGACACACAAAAATCAATGGTACAATTTCTGTGACACTGTGCATAAACTTCGATATATTGCTCAACATGGCCATATTTTCTTGATGCATCATTTTCATACAGCATAACAGTGTATAAGTTTGTTCTTCAACTGCAGTATAGTGTAAAGATTGAAATATAATTCCATCTTCATACCTTCTGTACATACAAACAATATGTTTTGGTTCATTAATGGCACAGACTGAAGTTAAAAGGTTTAGCTGTTATCTGAAAATCTGTGCATTACTCGCAGCATTAGTGCAAGCAACAGGACACTAGCCAGTACTTAATTCAGCAAAGCAATTTGTCGCAAGACATACAAAGTTACTGTCACCATTGAGACGCTGGACCTACAAGCTTTACCCTACTGCATCTCACTGAAATATCCTTATTTTGCCAAAATTTGGTATTTAATCAAATGCCAGCAATATTTCACTGAAATTTCACAGATGTTGCCAAAATGTCTAAACATTTCAGTGAGACTCCAATACAGAAAAATCTCCCCAATTCACATGAGCTGATCATAAGCTGCACGAGAACCTTGTTAGAAATTTATGTAAATTGGGTACACTTTGCAAGCTCATGTGTACAGTTTGTTAGATCTTGTGAACCATGGAAAAAATAACTAAATTTTCACATGTGCAGATTTTGCTTACTTGAGAAATGTGGACTTTGATTTTGATCAAACACTTATTTTAAATTTGTCCTTAGTTGGATTTTCTCAAGTGAGTTTTCACATGATCAGTTTGGACTTAAATATTCTTTGCAAATTTAGGATGTTGAGCAGGGCATCCAGATAATTGTCAAATTAGACATTTCTTTTGAATACAATATTAGACAAGATTCTAATGTTTAAGAGTCCCATTTGCACAGCATATTCAATGTATTTTAAATAATGGTATAAAAAAATGAAACAATTTCCAGTAGCAAATGAACAAGAAATACATTTATGGTAAAGATGCCCTCAATTAAAAGAGACATGAAGATTATCTTTTAATTTCCAGTAATTCCATTTTGTTATACTTAATGTTATCACCAGATTTATACTACATTTAATGTGTTAAATAGCAAAACTTTTAATACTACTACTACTACTACTAATAATAATAATAATCAAGTAGATTATTCATAGAATTAAAGGAAAGTAATTGAATGTGACTTTATTTCTGTATTATACCCTTCCATACAATATCAATGCTTAAATAATTAGTATTTTGTAACTAAAAAGGGGGAGGGGATCAAACGCTATTTACAAAATTCTATTCTTCTGAATCTTTTGATTTTTTTATCATTCATATTAAACCTGTCCCTGTTGTTATTACTGTAAGTGTAGTTGTGAACAGTGTGAAATAGTATTATTATTATTATTATTATTATTATTATTATTATCTGCTGCCAGAAGAAAAAAATGGCAGTTATTTTATACTGAATAAAAACTTTAAAATGTAATAGAATTACCGTTTTCTTTGAAAGAGAGAGAGAGAGAGAAAGAGAGAGAGAGATCCCATTCTGCCAGCATTCTACAAGAATTATGCTTCACGAATTTTTGTTTTAAAAAAAATAGAATTACTTAAGATGAAATGTGGTTTTCCGCGACATTGAGCTAATTCGGTATCGAGACAGTAACGGCGTTTATTTTACTTGTTTACAGTCTGGAGGCTGATTTACTGATCACAAAATATATGCATAACTTATTTGAAGTAATATTAGCACAGGACTACCATGCAGCCTCATTTTCAAACATGTTTAATTTTTAAGTTTGTACCATCACAATTTAGCTCAATAATTCGGGAAATTTCATGTGCTAGTAATACCAATATATGTGCAGCAACTGATCATAGAACCTTGGAGATAACTGTTGCGATTGAAAATCACGATGTTAACATGTTGGTGAGTAAAATCAAGATTACATTGTATTGTGCCAGATTACGGGACTGCAATTTGTCAACCGTTTTAGAATTGTTGCGGTACAGGTTTTGCACCCACAATTTAATACGTCAAATGAGATGAACTAGTAATCGTGCTCTACATAATCATTGCGACTATACTTTTGCAGTTCATTATTATTTACTGCTACGCCTGCAAACTGCAGTTCTAGATGAAATGTTGTCAGTTATCGACAATAGGATGACGAGAGTAGTAAATTACATGCAAGCTTGTTAATCTCATTTCCATTTTTGTTAGAAACTGTTTTTCTTAATCTCGCGTATCAAATTATACAATTGTCCTTATGCAGTAAACTTTAACCGAGGCAAGTTTAGAGGTCATTTACATATAGGTATGCTTCTAATTTATCTATTTTTTCATTTTTAAAAAGAAAAATGGGAGTAATTCTATTTTAAGAGTTTTCAGGGTTAAAGTGAGTATTTTCACGTTTTTCTTTTAAAGATGTAAAGTACCAAATGTTTAACAGAGATGATGTCACGGCCCTTTAAAAATAGATGGTAGAACTAAAATTTAGGATCTCTAAACGAATTAGTCATGAATTATACTTAGAGATGTTTCTAAGTCTTGTGAAGTGATTTTCGAATGCTGATCTAAAACATTAAATGCTTTTACTAAATAGATAAAGAGTCAAATTTTTAGTCTAGGTTACATAGTTCATGTTGCTGTAATCTATTTCAGAGGATGGTAACTGAAACTTAAAAGAAGCAGAGGAGGCCACATTATTTTATTCTGAAATGGTTAGTTTTGGTGGTTTGTGTATTTCAAATGACTAACATTCTCGTTTACATCTAAACGTGTAATAATTTTAACAGATGGGGAGGGGGAACCTAACCATCTGACATCACCCCCAATGGAGATATATATCTGGAAGGGAAGTAAAATGTCTCTAAAGTCATCCAGAAAAAAATTGAAGATTTTCCCACATACTTGAGAAATCGGCTATGAGAGATTCCATACAATGCAGACCTTGTCTTTTTGTGCATCAGCCTGAATTTCTGGAATCTTTCCTTAATAATTAATTTGATATGATCCATATTATACATCCACTAAATCTCCTTTAATTACTCTGCGTGCAACAATTTTTCAAGGAAAGCAGTATGTTTAATTTAAAAAAGACAGAATGTAACAGCTAATGAGATGTATGTTGTGTATGAAGTGTTATTACAAATGAAATGGAACACCACATCAGTACATTATTGTACTCTATTTAGAGGTTTTTAACAAACTTTAAATGTTATGATAGAAACTACTGGTATACTGCACAAGTGTACAAAAGAATGTTTAACGTTGATAAATACTATTTCAAACAATTGCGATAAATACTGTTTCAAACAATTATGAATTATTATTCATTCTTTCAGCTTTGTTTTCTTTGATTTATTCATAGAGTTTAGAGTTTCGCAGTGAAACTGCATGAATAATAGCAAAAAAAGCCTGAGTATGTGTAACGAGTTCTCTAGAAAGGGTACATATGCAAAACAATATACATGGTACAAATTATTTTTTTTTTCTAACCCACAGGATCAGCAAAATAATATTGGTACTGATCTTGCCTAAATTTTACTGATCCTACTAAAATCAAACAGAAGGCAGTTCAGTTTCTAATTCAACATTTTTTATTCATTAACATCAACTCAAAACAATTACAACTGTATTTCGCTGCCAAGACTCAATATCAAGTACTCCGCACACTTTAATATTTCTCCAAATACTCAGCGCAGATGATGCACAATAGCATTGCCTATTATGAGTCATACTTAAGCCATTTGTGTTCATTTTCACAACATTTCTAGAACATTTTTAGTCTCTTCTCTTAATAATATTTGTGATAGCACTTTCTCTTGTCATTAATTTCTGACATTTTAGTGGCAGCTGCACCTCTTTCAAATACTTCTACATGTTTACAATTGACACCGCACAATGCACTGAATGGTTATCAGCAACAATATAAATATTCAATCATTGTTCCGTACAATTCAGTTTCAAAGATGATAATTAATATATCCGCAGGTTTTGCTAGCAAGATTGCACAAAGCAACTGTACTGGCATGTTGCCAAATTTCTTCTACGAGCTCACTGCGAGCTTCCACCCAGTCTGCTAGCTAGTTAAGATGATAACAAGCTTATATCAATCTAATTATAAGCTCATGCGAGCTTGATTAGGATTGCATTTGTATAGCAGAATTGACAGAACGTTGTGAGCTTGTATACTCATTGCAAGTTTGCTGCGAGCTCGCATGCGCAGAGTTTTAGTGAGATTCCTACTAGCTAGTTGACAGCGAGTCGCGAGCTTGTATGTTCATTGCAAGCTTGCTGCGAGCTTGCGCTTGCAGTTTTAGAGAGCTTGCTATTAGCTAGTTGACAGCGCGTCACGAGCTTATATGCTCATTGCAAGCTTGTTAACAACATTACAAATCCAGATATAACAAGAGTCTCTCATACTGACTGACTCTTTACTGGCCAAAAAGAAAGCCAGGAATCCATGAAAAGTCCATTTTCTTTTAAACGTTTAATCACACCCTTTTTTTAAAAAAGTTGAGAGATTTGACTCCTAACTCTTCATTTATAGAATAAATCCTGCATTTGTCAATAGGTTTGTTATTTTTATTATCAGTGGGATATTTCATTATGAACAGAAGTAAAAACTGAAAATATACATGAAAACCATATAATGTAACCAAAGAAAAAACACAAAAAGACAACAAACAAACAAAAAAAATTATAACAAAATGACTTGCAATGATTTATTGGCAACAGCTAGCTCTTCCCATGTAGAAAACCTGGGATAAGAAAAGAATGGTGGAAATATATAACATTGCAATACTACGAAATCCCTTTTATTTGTCAGTGGCATAGCTGCGATAGGCATATGCATTGACACATGTGAATAAGGTAGAGAAGTCCAAAATCTAAACATAACCCTAACCCCAAATAAATGGATCTTCTTAAGATGGCTGCTGTGGCAGCCATACTGGATGTCAGATCAGCACCATGTTCATTTTGGACCAGTCATTTGATTAAAACCTCATGTCAATATGACCACCAATGTTGATTTGTCCAACCCTTTACTAGGAGTAGCTATAACAAGATTCACAAGAGGGCCACAAAGTAACCATTTTGGATATGAAATCAGCATCATTTTAATTTAGCATAAACTCGACACCATAAGAATATTTCTGGTGAACATTCCACAAAGTAACAATAACAAGATTTTCAAGATGGGTGCCACTAGAGCTATATTCGATGTCAGATAAGCACCAGTTTCATTTAGGACCAAGTAGACATCATAAGAAGTCTTTTAATGAAGACCCAATGTTGTTATGGCCAATCATCTAGGAGGAGTAACAATTATAAAGAGGGA
Organism: Margaritifera margaritifera; assembly: GCA_029931535.1. Taxonomy (NCBI): domain Eukaryota; kingdom Metazoa; phylum Mollusca; class Bivalvia; order Unionida; family Margaritiferidae; genus Margaritifera; species Margaritifera margaritifera. Next base: position 67,729 of record JAQPZY010000622.1, read on the forward strand.
TTTTACTACCATTTACAAACCAAGGCCTGAGGTTCATGGAATTAGGAATTCGCAAAAATTTACAAAAAAAGATTCTTGAAGATTTATATAATTCAATAGCCCAGAACCCATGCTAAGGAACATTTCAAGCAAAATAGTTGTGCTCGAATCTGTTAATTTGTATAAACGGGCCCAAAAAGCGAAGTTCACTTTGTTAAAGAAAGCAAGTGAGCACAAATATGAAGCAGGACATGTACAGAAGCTGGTAACAGTTAAAATCCAGGAAAATCAATAGTTTATTTCATCATCTAAGAAATATTTTAGATCAAAAGGTTACATTGTCTCTTTTATGAACCTTTGACATGTTTTTCTCTTTCAATGCTATGGAAGAATTATTTTGTGATGTGACAATTTGCTCAACAAGCAGCCAGATTCAACATATACAACAACAACAACCCCCCAATAAAAAATACACTGCTAGCGCATAAAAAAGAATATTTTTTCTGACAGCGACCCTATAATTTTGACGACCGTCAGTGGGTCATAGTCAGTAAAAAAAATGTATGCGCTAGCAGTGTATTTTTTTTAATTTGGGAAATTTTTATTTTTTTTTGCAACAGAAAATATAATATTTTTAAGCATATATATATTACATACAAGTACTTTATGATAACAAAATAAAACTTAAAATATATAATATCTTACATAAAATAATAAATATTCGTACTTATAATAATAATGAGGAGATAAATCTAAATACATACCTACTAAAGGGATATAAACCTGACAGTAAAATACTGATATCTCGGCTAACGAATGAATAATAAAACAAAATAATAACTTTAATATATAAACTAATAAATTAAATATATACAATAATACATTTATAATATGTTTAACTGTACTGAATGTCAAATTGAAAAAGAACAATTATTTATATATCCATTTAATAAATCCTTAGCTAATTTCAACATAAACTTGTATATATATTTAAGTATTTCTTAACCAAAAGTTTTGAATATCTTTAAATAAATATTACCAATTAAATTAAATACTTATTAAAAATAAAATTAACAAAATCCATTATTTATTATATGTAAAAAATTAATTCATGTTCAGTGTGACTGATTTCAGTCTGTTAATTAATCGATACACACATCTATTAAATTATCAACTTGCTGTCGTCTTCATCTGATGTGGTTGGTCCCATCTGTCCCACGTTTGGTACATGGGGTAAAGGTGGATGTATTTGTAACCAGCTAATACAACTGCTAATCTTTGTCATCAGGTGAAGATTGTTAGATCCCAAACGTATCATGTGACTGTTAATGAAGCCCTTTATAGCCATATCCAAAAAATTAATTGTAGTGTGCTGCACTATTTTTGTCAAACATGAAATTGACAGTTTTTTCAATGAATCTCTTATATTTCTGACTCTGGTTTGTACAGTGTAGTGGCACTCTTTTGAAGCATCAGTATATGAAAATGTAGTCCTCTTTTGGTACATCTATCACATTCTTTTTTGTCTAGATACCAAATGGCACAAGGCACATTTCTGCAATATTCTTGAATATTATTCAAGTTTTTTCTCTCTTCTGTTGTAAGTAAATCTTCATATCCTAAAGAGTTTCCTCATTAAACAATCGGAATCGAAGATCATCTTAAATTATTGTTTACAATTTGGTGTTCATGTGTATATTGGATAGAGGCAGATTCCGGTATTTCGTATTCAAAGTTATGTAAATACGCATATACTGCATTTACCGTCTTTATTGGTCTTATAGCATCTCGACATATTAATTTTCTTTTGTTTGCTCCAATATGTAGATGGTCCTTATGATCTGCACATATAATCACGTCGGTTACTCTTCTGTAGCACATACTTGTTCTCCATATCTTGCGGAAAGTTTTGAGAGATCTTATTAGTTATCTAAACTATTCCATGTCTGTACCGCTAGTGAATGAAGCATTATTAATTATTGTGTTACATACGCGCACATCGACTAAGTGTCAGTGATGTAAAGCTATGACGAATATATGTCGGGTTATAGCACTTATAATGTTCAATCAATGTCAAAGCAGCTGGGTGCATTATATAATACACTGAACTTACTTTGAACTGATATCAGTTACTATGTTGTCCATTACATTCATTATACTACATTTATTGTGTTATATATATATATATATATATATATATATATATATATATATATATATATATATATATATATATACATTTATGGTTATAAACATATATAGTTTATGTTAAATATTTATTAATGAAATTGCTAATAAGTAAATATTTAATTGAGACTTTTGTATTTTAAATCTAATAGTTCTGTTTGAATATTTGAGTTTACAAAGAATAATTCTTAAAAGAATATATTGAAGAATTCTTAAATAAAAGGCCAGCGGAAAGTTTTTTTTTATGTTGAAATCGAAACCCCATAGTGAATAATGCCAATACTCCGCATGATTGAAAAGGGGAGGGGGATAGGAGAGTGCGTGTTATTTATGAAAGTTTCCCTTGTTATATATATGGAATTTAGATTCTTCTTAACAATGAAGTCCACTGTATGGGGACTTATTGAATAAAGGTTAGTAAATATGTAGTAAATAAAAGATAGAAAGAAAAATGTTAAAATTAAAGTCGAAAATCAAACAAAATTAAGTGTTTATTTTGTTGGGATTTATTTCATTTGATTATAATATTATAAAATTATATAGTGACATCACGATTTATCTAATCAAACTGTAAGCTAGACAGGTAAAGGGTCAGCCATAATACATTGAAAACATTTATCCGAAACCTAAACCCTGAAATGGCGGAACGTATAGTACTGCTGAATGCCAGCTTGACAGAGAAATTTCCATATGTCAAAATTTATTGGCGTCAGAAATGCCTTCGGATAATCTGACGGAAGCAAGAAGGTATGATGGGGGGGGGGTGTCTTAAAGGTCTACTAGTGCTCTATACACACCCCATCATACCATCTTGCTTCTGTTAACCTCTCATTAGTTGTAAACAATTATAACAAGTGTTACTTCTAAACATTGTATTGAAAAAGCTTAATCTACATTCTGTTTGAAATATTATAATATATCCTAAAGTAATAATGCTTTGTCTTTAATTATTTACCATGGAAGACTCTATAAATCTAATGTGTTTGATTCAAAATACCGCACTTGAAGTCAGCAGCTTCTTTGGATTCTCTCAAAGTGCAACTGATGCTACTCCCACAAAACTATTGTCAGATGTTGATGATAAATACAATTTAACGTAAAACACAAACTCCATAACTGTTGTAATATACAACTGACATCTGAATGGCATAACAAGCTGACCTCACGATATGGTCAAGGAAATGATAACAAGCATAATGGCTTGATCTTCAAAATTCTGAATTCATCAGAAAATCTGCAGTCCTACGAGGTTACAGTGGCTCTTAATAGTTCCACAAACACTTTACTTATTCAGGGGCCTAATTATAAAATTGGATTGAAAATAATTGTCATCTCCTCGCTACAGAAATTTACTCTGAAACAAGTTACCGTGGAAACAATCAGAATATTTTGCAGGCCAGTAGTACCCCAAACCAGTCTTTGTTAACTTCTAGTGAGACTACTATTCGTTTAGCAGAGGACCAATTTCAACTATCTCCTATTGGGAATTCAGACATGGAGATAAGTGTTATGACACCAACTAACTATGGAAAAACTCACCTAAGATCTTCTTCCCTTCAGGAACCAGATACTGAAGGCCACGATGGTCAGGAAATTTCAGCTGAGTTAGCTAGAGAAATCAATAATAAAACATGGCTCCCTAGACGATCACAAAGGCTGATACTCAGTCAGATAAAGTCTTTGAATTGCACAGAGCAATTCAAGGCAGTAACAAGGACATGACAGCCCTAATGAGGGAAAACAAATAGCTTCACCAATGATCTAGCACAAATGATAGCAGAAGCCAATAAATTGTCAAAGGAATGTGAGTCTTTAAAAAGCAAACAGGATTCAGCAAGGAATAAACTTGAACAACTTGCAGAAAAGCTATCAGATTTTAAGACAAAATTTATGGGCCTTGAAAAAACAAATAAAACCCTCAGATGTAACCTAATCAAGTCCTCAAGCAGTTGCCTCATTCTGGAAGAAGACAACACACAAATGAAGGAGATAGTAAGACAATTAAATAAAGACAAAGATTTGTTCCTGTAAGAAATTATTCAACTTAAGTATGGCTAGACTGATTTAAGTGGTTTTCATCCTGACATTTTAACAGCAGAGCAGAAAGACATTATAAATATGAAAACAGAAAGTGTTAATACTCTAAAAGAAGAATCATATAAAAGCACATCAGTGAAATTAGCAGGCTTATGTTATGAAAAGAAAAAAAAAAAAAAAAGAAAAGAAAAAAAAGAGAGAAAATAATTCGATACCCACCCAGGATACAGGGGAAAAAAAAATTAAGTCCCTCAAGCTGTAGGTGAAAACTCTCTACCAAGCAATGTTACAGATAGCAATAAAGTGTCTTTCCACCCTAGACATAACAGCTTTGGATTCCATAATACAGTGAATTCTATTAAAAACAGGAAATACATAAAAACATGATAATTGTAGAAAAAACACTCTCATAATTGGAGACTGCATTATTAAATATCCTTTTGAACGAGGTTTGAAATCTTGGGTTCAAGTGTTTGTCTGGGGCAGAAACTTGTCATATATCTGATGCCATGGGAAAAAGTGACTTTTCTCAATATGACACCATCATCATCAGTGTTGGTGGCAATGATGTTGGTAACAACGTTCATCTTGACCAGACTGAAACCAATTTTTGTTGCATTCTGAACAACATATACTTGGACAATACTGACCGTTCAGTCTTTCTGTGCAGTGCATGTCCAAAAATTGACACAGACATTTGTGAGTTGAAAGCTCTAAATAAACATCTATGTCACGAGTGGAATTACAAAATAATAGACATAAAGCATGCACTTGTGACAAAGTCTGGTCTAGTTCTGGAACACCTTATGGCAAGAGAGAAAATCCATTTCAACAAGAAGGGTTTATCACACTTTCTCCATGCCATAAACGATATTTTCCCAGTACTAAAGGCCGACTATGACCCCTCTAAAAGTCATAGAAACCATGATCATAAATATGATTGGAACCATGTTAACATGTCTTAACCATCATAAGACATCAGGGAGATGTTTATATTGTTTTGCACCAGGGTATAATGTGGAGTCATGCTGACATAACAGCAAAATTTAGTGTCATGACTGTCTACAATATGGACATAAGGCAAAACATGTACAAATGTTTAAATCAACTATACAACATTAGGATTATGGCAATGAATATGGGGCCATACGTTTAAAAACCAAACACAATTTTTCAGAAAAATTGAAACAAGCTATAAGATCTACTATGTGTGATTCTCCCTGTCATGATAGAAGACAAACTATAGATATCACAGTGAATGATGATGCCCATGGAACAACCCCTGGTGCAATCCCAATAATTCTGTCCATCAATCAAATTGATCATAATGTGTTACCTGTTACTGAGAGAACTGCAGAAAGTGCTAATAGTTCAAGCTTACTTACAAAATCTTCTGAAAAAACAGCTGAAAGTCATGATTTAGGACACTAAAGAGAACAGTTTAGAGAAATATCATGAGTCATATATTAATGGTGAAAATATTAACTCAGATATTCCATTCCATTCATCTCATGACCATCAAAGCTTAGAACTGTCTCAAAATCAGTGGTTTAAGCAAAAAAGAACTCAAAATATATCATTTAAACATCCAGTATATTTTACCAAAAATGGATGAATTCAAATTACTTCCTTCAAGAAATAACTCAGTAACTAATATGTTTGCATAATCTTATTGCATGAACTTTTTCATGACGATGAACTTGGGAACATAGCAATTTTAATAAAGTGGGATACCCCAGCTATGATAACTATATATTCCCACATTCCTAACTACAGTTTTCAAAGAAAAGACAGACGTTTACAAAATGGTGGTGGACTTCTCATTTACATTAGGGACAGCATTCCTTTCAAATGACGCTATGATCTTGAGAAAAATTTGGCTAGACATGAGACATAATGTTCAAGAAAACATGTGTACTAGGTTATGCATATAGACCACCGAACGCTGAAAATACTTGGTATACCATATTTCAAAGTAAGCTTGAAACTTCGTATACAGAAAACAAAGAAGTCTGTTTAGTAGGTGACTTCAAATTACAATTTGCGGTGTGACAACAATCAAAGCTGGATAAAAACTATTAATTCCCTGAATTATCAACAGCTAGTTCATGTACACACCAGAGTAAAAGAGGTATCTGAAACACTAATTGATCAAATCTATACTAACAATGCTGACAAAATTAAAGAAGTTGCAGTTCCCAAATATGCCATAAGTGATCATTACCCTATATGCTGTACACAAAAATAATTCAAAAAGTTAACCCTATCATCACAAATATATCAAGTATCGAATAATGAAAAGATTTGATGCACAACAATTCCTTAAAGAACTGAAAGATATTCCTTGATCAATAATTTAATCTTTTGATGACCCATCAGATGTTTCGACATTTGGATACATATGTTTACTGATACTGTGAACAGTCATGCTCCTATTAATTTCAAGAGAGTTAAGCAACAAATTCAACCCAATTGGATCACAAATTATATATTGAATGCTATTAAGACAAGATATAGATTTCATAATTAAAACATACTAACAATTACAGATTATAGAGAAACTGAGTCAAGTCAATGATTCAAAATGCAAGAAAAACTTACTATTCCACTGAAATATCAGAAAACTGTGAAAACCCTTCAGTGACTTAAAAAGCACATTTGCCAATAATATGCCATTGAAATGTATTACTGATGAAAACTGTAACATTCAGCAAGAACCTCTTGAAATTGCAAATGCACTCAATGATTAATTTGTGAACATAAACGAAAACTTGTCGATCTCACAGCTGATGACAAATTCTCAAGTGATGAATTAAATGAGCATATTTCCTCAAAACATAGCAAAGAAAACTACATCAAAATACCTAAAATAAGTCTAGAATTCATTTTAAACGAATTAGACAAACTTGATGTGAGAATAGCTACAGGTCTATATGGTATAAGAGCTAAATTCCTAAAACTTCCATATCTCAAGTGAATGCACATTGACTTATGTATATATTCAATCTAAGTATTTCTGCAGGTATTTTTCCAAACAGTCTAAAACTGGCAAAAGTACCTCTAATACACAAGAAGCGAAATCTTTCTGATATGAATAACTATATACCTATATCAGTTTTGTCATTTCTTTCAACGATATTATAAAGACGTGTTTGTAATTAATTCTGAAACTGCCTGGAATCTTTTAATTTATTACATTCACAACAATCTGGCTTTTGTGAATGAGATTCATGCCAGACTACATTAACTAGAATGGTGGATGATTGGTTAATAGTAATGGATCACTGTAACCTGATAGGTACTGTGTTTCTTGACCTTACAAAGGCTTTTGACCTTGTTAATCACAGACTCCTGCTGGAAAAACTCAGCATATATGACGTTAACCATGAACGTTTAACTTGTATTAATTCCTATCTTGAAGGCAGACAACAACACGTTTCTATTTTAAATAAGATTTCAGATAAGAAACTCGTAAAGTCAGGTATTCTTCAAAGGATCAGTTCTTGGACCATTACTCTTTCTGCTGTACATCAATGATTTACCATATCACATTGAGCTATCCTGCACCAACATGTTCGCAGATGACACAACATTATATAACACTGGATCAACTGGCCATGACTTTAGCACTAAATTAAATCAGGATTTGGTTAAGTAAATAACTGGTGTGAGCACATTGGTATGAAGATAAAAGCAGCCAAGTCAAAAACCATGATCATAGGTATTCAAGCCAAAGTAAATGCTGCGAAAGATAACTTCAAAGTAATGCTAAAAGGAATAGATATGGAACAGTCTGAAAATGAAAAACTACTTGGAATTATGATAGCAATATCTTGTTCTGGAAAATATGAGTTTATAAAGTCATTAAAAAAGTAAACTCACTGCTTTATCTCTTGAACATAATAAAATCTTATCTCTCTCAAGAACAGAGAAAGATATTCTATAATGCCTATATCATGCCCCATCTAGAATACTGCTGTTATATCCGGTCAGTTGACCAAATGAGCTCCTTCTTTAAATAAAGTAATTATTATTATTATTATTATTATTATTATTATTATTCCCTCTCTAACCCCTTATGTCAATACAATATATTATTAATTAAAGTAAATGTTGACTTTTATCAATTTTCACTTCAAAGAAAAAAGTGGAAAGTTTTAAAAGAAGTTGTATTCTCTGTGGTCAAATTTGGTGCTGATCTGATGATCATAAATGCCAGAAATTAAATTGCTATTGATGGAAATTGACCATAATCATTTAAAAACAAACAGGTGAAAAATTAAATGTGATATCATATTTGAGATCAGGTTGGCACCATTTTCACTTAGGACCAAACAGATACCATGCGAAGTTTTCTGATGAAAATCCATATCTATATGACTTTCAACTTTTGAGGAGAAGTGATACAAAGATGATCTGTAATGGTGGCCATATTGGATGTTTAGATGTGCACCATTTTCAGTTAGGATCAGATAGATAGCATGTGAAGTTCTTTGGTGAAAACACCATGTTGATATTACAAGAAGAGTAGCGATAACGTTTTCAGGATGGCCACTATTTTTATGTACACCTTGGCAGCATTTTTATTTAGGACCAACTAGACATCATAAGTGTTCGGATTAAAAACCCATGTTGATACGACCTTTCTTTAGGAGAAGTAGCAATAATAAGGTTTTCACAATGTCCACAATCGCAGCCATATTGAGGTTAGGATGGCATCATTTTCATTTAGGACCAGCTATACATCATATTAAGTCTTTGGTGAAAACCCCATGTTGATATGACTTTCCATCCAAGAGGAATAGCAATAAGATTTTCAAGATGGCAGCTGTAGTGGCCATATTGGAACATTAGATGAATGTGTCTGTAACATTTCACAGCAATTCTACAGGTAGTTTAGGAGGAATAGTGACAACAAACTTGTGCTAACAGAAGGACAGATGTTGGATGAAAGATGATGTACGACAATCCCATAAGCTCTTCTAGGCTATAATTTCCAATTTCACATCTATCACTTTTCTTATAAAAAGGTGTAACCCATGACAATTTTAGTTCAGCTGGAACAGTGTTTCTTTCTTTTTATTTTATTTGAACAACCATCTTTCAGTGCTAACAGGAGAAAAGATGACGCACAACAATCTTTTAGTGCTAACGGAAGAAAAGATGATGCACAACAATCTCATTAGCTCTACTGGACTATAATTTAAAAAGTTGTAACGGATGCTAACTTTAGCTCATCTGGAACAGTGTTTTTATTTTTTTTTAGAGCAACCATCATTTAATGCTAATGGAAGAAAATATGATGCACAACAATTTCATAAGCTCTTCTGGGCTATAATTTCCAATTTCACATCGATCACTTTTCTTATAAAGATTTGTAATCCATGCTAATTTCAGTTCAGCTGGAACAGTATTGCTTTCAATAGATGAATTAACAATGTAAGTAATTGGAATTTATTTAGCAATAGCGTCATCTTTAAGCTTGCATGTATATGATATATGCCAGTACTTTTTGAGATTTTAGATTATGCATTTCTTTGCATATGAAATATTCAGTGACACCGGTAAGATTAAAAGGATTTTTATCCAGTACCTGTCTACTATAGAAGTAGCATTAATGCTATGTTTCTTTGATTCATTTATTTTAGTGTAAGTATGTATAACTTATCAAGAAAAATGCAGCATCCTTCACAAGAAAATGGTGAACCTTCTGTGCTGGAAATAAAGAGATATTATTGGCATATTTCTCCTAAACTGGTAGTCTAATTGTGCTAAAATTGTACAGATAATATATAAATTTAACTCTGTTAACTAAGTACATGGCGTGTATTTTCTCTTTAAAATCAGTATAAGAGTGTTATCAATTTATTTTGTTTAATAAAACTAAATTCAAAGTTTGGTTAAAATTTATTTGTATATGTACAGGTCACTGTGTTCAATAGCTGCATCAAGCATATAATTGCAAAACAATGACCTTTAACTTGATGTCAGGTTTAATTATATCTGGCTTTCAAACTCTTTCAAAAAAGTGCGGACATGCTAGTCGTCAGATCTGCCCCCATTCAGAACCAATTACATATTGCAAAAAGTAATTTAGGGACAACCACATGTCAATGCCACCATTCTTTCAATAGCAATAACGATAACAAAAACTTTTTAGATGGACTCTATGGTGCCATGTTGGTCGAATGAATACCAGGGTACCATTTTGATTAAAAACCAGTTACATATTGCTATAGTGTTTAAGTGAAAAACCCATTGTCAATTCAACCATCCATTCAGGGGAAGTAACCCTATGAAGATTTTTAAGATAGCAACCATATAGGAACAACTGCATACTGCTTTACATACTATGTAATTTTCACCATACTATATAAATTTGAATGGTGATAAATATACGTGAATTAGGGATTATCATTTCTGGCCTGTTCTCACAAAAAGCTTTTCCAAATAAAGTTACTTCTTTCAGTGTCATAACTGTCCCTCCCATGAGTTTTGAGAATTCATGAGTGGAATACCATGATGGCATTAGTTGCTCAGCATGACCCTCACTGACAACTGCATACTGCTTTAACATCACAAGATTGTTCACTGATATGCGGCAGTCATACTCAATTTGCCATATGAGAAGCTTATACCAGTCCATTCTGAGTAGAATACATCAATTAATTTTTTCTAGTCCTAATGAGTCAGTAAGCCATTGTAGCAAGCCATGGGAGACAAACTGCTACACTCCTATATCACACAGGGCTGCCTGTGCAAAGATTTCCTCATTTTTCATGAGTTGGCATAAAAAACTTGTCATCTACATACCAATGAAACAATCTCATACACATAAATAAAAGTGCATGTTTTATTGATTATGTTTGAAAGAGAATGTCTGATTGGTTCATTAAAATAGCACGAAAAGTCGTGGGTCACAATGGCGAGATTGTATTTGCACTCAAAGTGAGCAGTTGAGCAGGTTTATGCACATTCATGTGAAACAAGGAAATATATGCACAGCCAACCAAAGGTGATAACGGAGCATAGTGGATTGTCTTCCATGGTTTGCAATGATGCCAGTAAGCAAATTTCATTTATTTAATTTGATTTTCTTGCATACAATTACAGGCATCCGTTTCTCTGATGATAATTGAAATCCTCTGAGACCTTGATGATATAAGACTACTTACAAAGATGTATCAAAGACTGATCATAAATACAGTTTCAAGAGTGGTAAGATATAACTGTTGAGGGATGCCTGATAGACAACAGACAGGAGAAGCAGGAGAGTACCATATGTTCACTTGGTCTAAAATCCAGGCCTTAATGCTAACAATTTAACCCAACTCAAAACTCTGACATCTTATTAATCGGTGCTTAGCTTTTAGTAAATCAAACAGACAATTGTTTAGTTGAGTCTGAGGTTAAAAAAGAAAATATTGATATAACCATGGCATTAAGTGAATTAGGAGTTAGCTTTTATCAATCATCTCAGTGATATAAATTATTGGCAAACTGACCTAGCATTTAGCGGGTTACCGCCTAATTGCTTTTGTAGTGATGATCAAGCTTTTTCTCCAGGATGTGCAGCTGGGTGAGTTCACCCTAAATTTAAGGAATATCCCCCACCTTAAAAATCATCAAGCATACACAAATCAGTTTATTTACTGTGAGGATAATACAACTTGTAACATTGATTAATATTAACAAATCTCAATCGGATCATATTAGCACTTTACTTCTGGAAAATGGCCATATTAAAGTGCTTACTAAAGGATTTTATGCAAGGAACAATGACAAGCCTTCATTAATTATCTGGTTAATTACAAACATTTTACCAACTGTATTTAGTGAGGTTGTACAATGGCAGATATGCAGTTTTCAAGGATTTGTTAATGTCTCAGCTATTACATGAAGTTCTAGTGCATACAATGTTGTGCCATTGTCATGATTAATGATTGCTGCTGCCGATAATAAAGATAATCAACTATAAAAGTTACTTATGACACAGATATATGTTACAAAATACTATAAGGAGTTTATGCAGAGATACTGTTTGCATACAAAATCTGTCCCCCTCAAAAACTGAAAATCCCCACCCCCACCCCCTTACAAAACTGTCCGAGGGGGAATTACCCCTCTTTATGAAAATATTAAAGAAATCACTGGATGACCCCAAAGCAATAGAATCTCTGTATTAAACCCTTATTATATCATAAGCTACTGATTTGCTGAACTCCATAATATCTACTTCAAAACTGAATAATTTTTAAAAATATTTCAATGTCTATATTTATGGCCTTAAATGAATGGTCATGGCCATACTATTTTTAATCATCTTTCAAGCTTCAGTAAAACTGACAGCATATAATGTTTCACCAGGCATCTGATACACTGGATTTGCATATGCAAAATACATTTTCCCACACCTCTGAAGATAAAAAGAAAATCTAAATCCAAAACGTTCAAAAACGTTTACAAATGTGAAACATTGCTGTAATAGAATGAAAATCTAACATGGTCATCTACATATGCATACAAACATGCTTACCAACTTCCATTTGTGTACATCAAGAAGCTTTTGCTAAACGGTGTTTACAGTTAACATGGTTTTGTAAAATAAAGTTCATCAAAGCTCACAAATGTGAAAGAAATTAAAAACTTGATGAAATGTCATAAAAATCTAAATGCATTTTTCATGTATGAAAAAAATTCCGGCCAAATTTCATTTTGCTACACTGGTTGGATTATACGCAATGTTGCCAACAAAGAAGACATACAAGATTGAAGGAAATAAAGCTCGTATGATATTAGAATCATTTCATCTTTACAGTATATCATTTCTAGGTAACTTAGCAAGTGTTACTGTCATTCCCATATAATTTAAAGATGGTTACTTTTATGTTTAAAGATATATTACCATTAAAAGCTAATGCACTATAATTACTTGTTAATATACTTACAGAAGACAGTGACAGATAAGGTAGCTGTGGCAGATGTATTGTTAATTCTAGGGTTGGTGGCTGAACATGTGAATACCCCGGCTTGGTCCCTCTTGATATGATGAATGATTAGCGCCCCTGTGTCTGGATAGTTATCTAACCCTGGGCCAGTCCATCTGTACTGACAGTTGGGGTTGCAGTCTGCAGAACAGTTGACAGAGAGGGAGGAAGATTCCACTTGTTCATAGGACATCTGGTTGGGGAACAAAATAATGCTACCAGCATCTGGCCCATCTGTAAAAACAAGAAATATTATTTATTTAAGAACCATACCTTACTATAATATAGCTGAAACATGGTCATACCATACTGCAGATATTACCACAGGAGGTCAGGGTGGAAATATTTTACTAACTCAAAGGAAGTCTTGCTTAGTAAAAGGTCTTGTCCATCTGTTGTCCATCTGTGATAAATGTTACAATGTTTAACCTATGGAAAGGCTTATAGTGAAGAGAAACATTACAAATTCTTGCTATGCCCCAACTTTGAGAATATATATATATATATATATATATATATATATATATATATATATATATATATATATATATATATATATATATATATATATATATGCTCCTACACAAACACACACTGTACATTACACAATTATCTATTTCATTGTTTGAGAAAAGAGTTATTCTAATGACAATAATCATTTTTACCATGAATTTTCTTTGCATACCGTGTGAGACATAACTGCCATATACTTAATCTTTGAGCCATATAATCATTCATGCATTGTGTTTACAATCTTAATTTTGTTGAAGCATAAGGTCTGGTAATGACCATACAAATGTATCTTCTTCAGCTAAAACAATGATCATGGCATCGGACCTTGTCCATACAAGAACATTAAGAATGCATCTAAAAATGGCTTGGGTTAACTGCTGTTGAAATCCAAATTTCAAATTACTAGAGGAAAAACATAAATATAAATAAGGATTGAATATTATTTTTAACCATTCCTCAAATCATAAGTGCACCATCAATTTGATACAAACTATCACCAGTAATTGTTAACTTCTTTCCTGAAATTACTAATTACTTCTGTATTTATCACCTTATGAAAACTAAAAGAAAACCAACCTTGAATTCTTAGGTGGCTCAAGTTTAGCATTACAAGAGTCATCTAAAGGTGACATATTCTCCATCCTCCCACTTACGTAAAGACTCAAACTGAAAGTATATCTTCTGGTCAAACAATCTGAATTTGTATAATACTTATGCTTTTACCTTATCATCCATCATTGTCAATTTGTACACTACTTATCAATTTCCATATTTTCACTAAAGTGTAAAAAGTAATTATGTACTTAGACTTGTGGATTGGGAAAGAGGGAACCTGTGTTTCAACAATATGTTCATTGTTCGAGGGGTCTTTAAATTTGTGGTTTGTAGCAACCACAAACTCCATGAAAGTGGTACCCCAAAAAAATAGTAAATTCACAGTATGTGACAAGGGAATGCTGTCAGCACCTGGTTAAAGTGTTATACAGTGGTGAAACTTATCCATCCAGAATTCATCTCCTGCAATTCACTGGAATTATGTGTTACATTATAAATGCAATTTAACAATGATATAGCAAATGCTGTAATGGCTGTAAACAGCATATAAACAAAAGCAGCAATATTTATCTCAGCCGATCTTTCTGTTTGTCTGTTTGCCTGCCTATGTACAATAATAATTCATGGTTTTGTTTCCATCTATAAAAACATTTTAGAATCAAGTATCTTGATATATAGACAGCCAGCAATCAGCACACCGATATAAACAGAGGCAGCAATATATATCTCAGCTAATCGATGTATAATAATAATAATAATAATAATAATAATAATAATAATAATAATAATAATAATTATAATAATAATAATAATTATTATTATTATTATTATTATTATTATTATTATTATTAGTAGTAGTAGTAGTAGTAGTAGTAGTAGTATTATTATTATTTAAGGCTTTCTTTATATCTGTGAAAAGTCATTTTAGAATCCATTATCTCCACACCAACACATACATACATACATGCACACACAAATAGTGTTACAAATACCATATCAGTCTAAATTCATAAACAAGACTGCAGTGAATATTACATCATAGGTCTGTCCTGTTTTAAAAGTATGTTATATACCAGAAAGCATGCACTAACACAGTATGCTTAAATGTGATAAGGATTAACAATGTATCAGTGACCATGACCATGATCATTCAAACCCAAAAGAAGAAAGTTCCCACGAGCAAATAAATCATTCAATATGCAATTTGTTCAAGAAGATGCTGCAGTACACATATTAACATTTATAGACCATTGGGGTGAGGGGTGAGGTAGGGTCAAGTGCTACCTTGATCTTGGAGCTGTCAACACCAACCTCTACAGTTGACTTGATCACAACATAAGAGCATTTAAGCAGCAGGGGGTCATAATGATTTTTAGGGGGTGAAGTGACACATTCCCTCTTCCAGTTGCATGGGTCATAAAGGGGGAAGCAGGTGGGGGAATGGGTGGGAGCTCCCTCCACTAAATATTGGTACATCTCATCTCTCCAGCACCAGTGTGATCTAATGACATTATAAAAAACACAAGTAAGCATGTCACATGCTCAACAGGCATATTGCATGAGTAGTTTAAAGCAATAATGGATATATGTCCTGCCTACTGTAGGAGTCATGCAGTCCTTATTGAACTTCATCACATACTCAACTGCTATGTAGCAGCCAAAACTCGTCATGTAGATCATAAACATAACAAAACACCCAGAGGGTGCTTGCAAGTAAGTTTGCCAGCCTCGACCACATCGATCCCCACAATGACTTTTGTCTTAACCAGAGGGTGCTACCTCCAGCTGTTTTATTTAGAGACTATGAGGATCATATTTGGCTTCATTATCTATGTGATGCCACAGATGAGTTTGAGGATGATGGCACATAATTTGTGGAAGAAGTGGATCCCCTTGATATTACCAATGTTGCTATTCTCTCCAGCATTTCACTGAAGAGTAGCCACCTGGTCTTTACTGCATAAACGACCAATATGCAAGATGTAGCATTTCTTACCGCCCTTCCTGTTGGTGAGTAGTACCTGTTTCAGATAAAAAAAAATTTAATCGGGATAGAGGTGGAGACAAGTTTTACCCTGTAAAACATGCAAAAGGCCAAAATACTCAGGTTGTAATGATTTTGTTGACCACCAAACCTGGCATTCTGATGGTCACTGACCAGCACTGTTATGAAAAGGTGTTTATAGCCTTTACTGTCTTAGAGACACAGAGTCAGTCAACTTGACCCAACTGTGAGATGACAACCTTAATTGTGTGGGTGAGCATGTTGCTGAGCATTTTAAGAATGCCCTAAGGGGAAAATGCCTAACCAAATCCCACTGTAAAAAACAAACAAATTGGAGAATGGGAAGAAAAGGTCCACAAAAGGGACAACAGGATTAGATGACGCTGCAAAGATTCGTAAGTGGTGATTGCCAAGACCTCCACTTCCCGATCTCAAAACGGGTCTACATCTATGAGGGTGATGTTTGGGAGGCCATACAGGAAACCACCTGATTTGAGCCAAAGGCAGTCTGGTTGCTATGGGTACAATACAAGCTGCTGGCTATTGAGCATTTTGTGATTCAGAATGACTGCACATACTGCACAGAGAACAAACAATGAGATAAAAAAAGCTGGATCTCCTTTCTCTGATGATCCTGAAGCCCTTGTAAAAATGGTTTTTAGTGAGAATCACACCACAACAACATTGATGCCCAGGAAGCACAACAGTTGGAAGCCCATTCCAGTAAGTGTGCTTGACGATGTTAAAAACAAATCCTGCATTGAAAATACCCATAGAACATGCTAAAGGCTATTATGGCAACAACAATTACATGAAATAAAATTTACCCCACTTCCCTTGTGATGTGCACCCTATATTGAGTGATTTAGCCACCCAAGACGTGAAATGAACAAGAAGTGGTTATCAATGACTCCCTGCATGTATAGAACATGTCCAGATTTGTACAAGTCAACAACTGGACATTTGTCGAGATCTGCCACCCTGTTAATCCCACATGGTTTAGCAAGCACTTTCAAGAGCGAGGCAAGGCCCAGATTGTAATGTTTAAGTACCTGTTGGAAACAGGACAGCTTCTCATCCTTGAGGTTACCAAGGCTGTTGTTACCTATGAAATACATCCAGTTTTTCTTTCAAGGTAGTGGTCATGATGACTGTCCTATTGATTGGGTGAGGGAGTTTGTCCACTAGCTGTACTCTGCCCATTTCATCCATATTAGTGGGTTTTGCTGACGCCAGTATTAATCCCCAGGGTCTGCTCAGCTGTAGCTGCTATAATCTTGTTGTTGTAGTCTTGAAGGTTCCCACATCACTGGGAACCAAGTAAAGGCCAATTCCAAACACAAAGTTGAGGAGCACGTCTTGGTAGAGGCTAATGCTGCTTGGTAGGTCTACAGGTCTATGAATAGCATCTTCCATGTTTGCCAGAAATTGCATGTACATCAAAATATGTGATTGTCCCTATGATGCTGGTCATAGTCTGCATATGTACACACAGGATAGCCCATACATACGTCTGAATCAAGATGTTAAAAGGCTCAACACCGGCCCATGTAAAGCCCCCAGATTTGTCCAGGATAAAGGTCATCCATGCATTGTCAGCCTCTAGTCTCTGTGTGTAGTAGTCCTATCACCGGGCATCCAACTGAAAGTTTAGGAAAATTCCCGCTTATGGACAGGACAATAATAACACACCATTCCAAGCCAATCGTGGCTACTTTTCTTTTTAAACCAGTCTGTGTGCTGTGACACCTGAATTATCCAAGGTATCCACGTATTTGATGATTATTGTTTATATAAATCATAATGTCCTCAGCCTTTACAATTGCATGCCAGAATAAAAAAAACCGTAAATTATATGCCCATTTTAAACAGCACTAAAGCCATTGATTATTATTACTTTATAATAACTTCACGGATGTCACAATGACTAGATTACATGTTATCACTAACAGCAACATCATCAATCGTTTAAGACTACTGACGCAGAATGATTTGTTCAAATGTTTCATTGCAAAGCTGCAGGAATAACATTAAAAATTAAATTAGGAAGAAGTGAGAATGATCCGAATGTTCTTCCTATTTTATATCAATCAAAACATCCTCCGGCTTTTCCACACATTCAATTTCACAGGACAGTGATGTTTTCTTAGTTAGCTAGCACAGACAAGCATTAACGATTCTTTATATGGCATCTGTTCTTTGCGTATTGTTAGTCTATTGATCAGAGGTCAGTAATTTGTTGTGAGGCTGTTTGGACTCATCAAAAATTTATCATGATGACCTGTGCACAGTATATACACCTGGCAAACTCAGATGAGCCTTGACACACTGCTCTTGATATGATAATTGCCTACCAGATTTGACAGACTCATTTTGCAAATAGCTGTTCTGCATCCCTCCCAGTCTATGATACAAATTCTCCTCTATTAAGGAAATTGTAATAACAGTAATACATAACCCGTCGCCATTGCACAGCTGAAGTTTTCAGTTAGGTGGGTGGGCTGATGTGTTAAAACTGATTAGAAACTGAGCAAAATGGAATGTACTCACCATTTGAGGGAAACATTCACTTTACCGAATGTTGGTGTCTCTCTGGGCAACATGTTGTGCCACAACTATGAGTCCTAGAGAATAAATGCCTGCGCTTTGTTGTGCTAAAGAGTAGAGGTAGAGGGAGGAGAAGGCAGAATGTCATTGCCAAAATGCTGCCTTCATGATATCTTCCAAAGAAGAATTATTTAATTAGGCCCATGAGGCAGCGACGGCTTGAACCTCATGGACTTTGAGTTTCATAAAATAAATGTCTCTATTAGTATGAGACCGATAAGCTCTTTTGATGGTAATGACAATCCACCTTGAGCGGTTGAAAGCCAAAATATCAAAGATGTTTCCTACCTTTCCTTTTCCCTTTGGAGGCATTCCGATATAAATATAGTGCCCTAACACGACATAAAGTTTACCTTGATCATCCACAGCACAGATTCGACTGAGACTCTGGATCGTTATAGCTAATGGAGTTAACAAAGGCAATTGAGTTTTTCTAAAACATCAAATTGACAAAGGAGATCAATGGATTCATAATTCCCATTAAACATAAACAGCCAGTGTTGATAGACAAGGTATGAAGCTCGCTCCATCTTCTAGCAAATCCCATGGCAAGCAAAAACAGTCTTGAGTGTGAGGTATTGGATGGAAGCATCGCTTAACGGTTCATAGGGGTTTTTAGTTAACGACCATAAAACATAGGATGGATTCCATCTGGGTGTAAATTCTGACTTTTTGTACTGCCCATGCTCTCTGGTCTGCGTACAAGGGAAGTCTGATGTTGAGCTTGGTACCAAACAAGTCCACCAGAGGCTTTCCACACAGTGTGAAAAAGGACTCTGTTACTGAGCAGTGTAGGACTGGTTTGCCTGTCCTGAATAGGCAGTCTGCTAATACATTCTTCTTTCCTGAAATGTGGCAAATTCGAAGGGTGACATTCTCCGAGGTTACCCAGCAGAGGAGATTCCAAACCTCCACACAAAGAGAAGAAACATGTATGCTTCCTTAACATCAGAGATACGCTATGACGAATGTGTTGTTGGAGGAGACCATGACACATTGACCCCTTACTCTGTCGATAAACCCTTGCAAAGCTAGAAATATGGCCTTCATTTCAAGATTGTTGGTGTGGAGAGACGATTCGCCCAGAATCTAATGATCCTGGAGGATTATGCCCTCTGGTTATAAATAAGCATCCCAACAAGAATCTGACACATTGGGAAACAGATACGAGTCGAGGTTGGGTGCATGCATGGGGACCCCAGTCCGGAGTCTATCCCGATTCATCCACCAACACAAGTGGTGATGAAAATCTGGTCCTAGTGGAATAAAAGCTGATAGAGAATCACTGTGTGGTTTCCATCTTGCAAGAAGGAGAAAATGTAGAGGGCGCATATGGAGACGTCCTATGAGAACTAGATCTACTTTGGTATTCAAGGTTCACAAAAGGGATTGGAAAAGGTGAGCAGGCAAAGATGTGTTGCTCATAGCACCTCTAGAAGCATCAAGATTCATTCTCTCCAGTCTCTTGGAACCTGGATTAAGTTCTGGTTCTTGAAGAAGTTCGTCCCCACATAAACAAAGTCCTGAGATGAAATAAGTTCTGACTTCTCGAGGTTGAATAAAAGACCCAGACTCTCCTTCCTTGGGAAAGGAAGGAGGTTAGAGAACTTTCTCCCTGAGGATCTTTGGCGACCACAAATTGGACCCGACAGTCGAGGTTTAAACTGATGTTGCAGATTGGATGGAGGCTGCATTTGTTTAACGAACTTTGTGGATGGCCCTTGATGGCGATTTGCATCACCACGCTTCCTGGGTGATTGCGATGGGCCAGGTGCAGTTGTAAAGGATCGATACTGATGATCCTTCAGATCTTGAGAAGCCACGGTAGAATGAGTCCTCCAAAGAGGCTCACAGCTCCCAAAGGAGCAGACCTGAGAAGGTCTTTACTATGGTTAACTAAGACCTTCAAAGAGTCCAATGCAACATCATAGCAGATGTGCAGAAGTACCGCCAATAATGCTACTGAAACAGAAACCACATACCATGAGGTTTTGGTTAGAGCTTCCAGAACATGCTGCAATGTGGCTGGTTCATTGAAGCCTCCTTTAGCACACTAAATAAATTAGCTGAGAAGAGGTCAGTATGAAAAGCTATGGTAACTAACAACCAGGCTTTCTGTTTAATAGATTCAATTGTCTTTCTTGGAAGACGTGCCCAGGCTCCAGTTGAGATACGCAATTGAGTCAATCCAGCGTCTAATTGGGGAGGTTTAGTAGGCCACTTCGGGATATGTACCTAGTAGCTTGAGGCAGAGATCATAGGTGTAAAAGAACAGGGAGGAACTGGCCAACCTCTATGTTGTTAAGCAATGTCTTGGCCTGTGGAGAACCTCTGAGAGATTTCCTCAATCGTGGATGAATGAGGAAGAAGCAGGAGATCTGGCCCTAAGATCTTAAACGTACAGCAGGATTATGATCTTGGTATTTGGAGTTGGATATTTTACCTGCTTTCGAGTTATTCTCTGCACAGTACAAATCTCAGGATCTTGAATTGATTGTTTTACTCAAGTCACGCAACATGTTAAGTCATTCTGATGCTCTTCAACGAGGAGGCAAGAAAAAGGTAATAGTACCTGTCATGCATATCCAATGTAAATCATCATGGCATCCTTCGTGGGAGTTACGAAAACTGCACACACTAAAAATGACTTGTATGGGATGAAGACCAAGAAATTCTTTTATTATCAGAAGTTAAGAAGATAGAAAATATTCTTTTTGGAAAATTCAAGAGGAGTCAGTGAGGACTTTTAGTGAAAGAAATAGTGTGGGAAGAAGTTTCAACGGTGATTAATGCGTACGTA
Organism: Margaritifera margaritifera; assembly: GCA_029931535.1. NCBI lineage: Eukaryota > Metazoa > Mollusca > Bivalvia > Unionida > Margaritiferidae > Margaritifera > Margaritifera margaritifera. The sequence goes on from JAQPZY010000622.1 coordinate 89,399, forward strand.
CTGTATACTTGTATTGCCAGTATCAGTATACAATATAGATCGACCATAATTGGGATTTTACAAATCTGAACATATAATGTCTGCAGATTGTAATATTTCTTATAGTGAACACTATTGTATCACTTATTTTAGATTGAAGGATATTAATTTCTTTGGAACACACACAAACTAGAACACAAAACCACTTTTTCCAGTCATCTCTTTTGAATATAAACAATGCAACACTGGGGTAATCTCAGAAACATTTTGTTTTTGCTGACTTTGTACGTTCTCACATATATAAAACAAAATCAAACATACACGATGTCTTCCTTTAAAATGTATGTTTTTCTTGGCTGCTTGAACAACTGCTTTTACAAATACCATGCTTTTACAAACACCATGAAGAGCAACTTAAGAAGTACTTAAACATAGTGACCAGTTAAACATGTTTAAATAATTACATGTACATATTTGACCAATAACTTTGTATGAAAGACTGACTAGCAACCCCAGTTGATAAGCGTCACATATTAAGAATATCAATGAAAATCAATACCTAGTGTTTGTACTTCATAAGTGTCACACACAAATCAAAATCAACCTATATAAAATATACATATTTCAAAAGGGCATTAAAGTATTTATCATTGGATATAACTTTTAATTTTGTTATTTTTAAATTGCTTCTGTTGTCATACGTTGAACTTGATATGCAATGATATTTTTCCGGTAATTTTCCTGTTTGGCGAGCGTGCACCAGTAACAGCGCATGTCGGTCGCGTGATCATGCTTGAGGGTCATTAAATGGCTATAAATATTTATAAAATTAATTTGGCCAATGAGAAAAATGAATTCGCTATAACCCGGATGTTGAGGTTTTTTCGTATCTTAACAAACAACAATGCAACGACATGTTAAAGTCTGTGAGGATTTTTGCGCCATCTGAGCTAAATACAGGTAAAAGGCACAAATCAAAATAAAATGTAAGCTTTACTCTTTAAAATGATGTATGAATCATTAAATTTGGTAAATATTTGGTACCCCGCATTTTGGACCAAATGTACACAAACATGTCAAAATTTACTGGCTCATCGATCGGGTGACCCATCCGCCATTTTGGACATTTGACCCGAGAAAAGTTTCTATCTATTTACAAACGATGTGTTCATAATCTTACACAATATTTTGTTTTATGATCTTGATAGCAAATTCAATTAGTTTGATCAGAATATGACATGACGGATCGCAAAATTTATTTTGACAATTTTTTTTTTAATTACAGATGTAAAAGCTTCCATTGTGGATATGAATTGATCCAATATGGAAGGGAGATCGCTAGGCCCTTTCTGTACTGAAATACAGCTTAGTGAAAAACACTTGAATAAACTGACTTCAATAAAATCTCTTGAAAATTGTCATGTGAAAATTGGTGTTTAATTGGAACTTAACACTTTCTTCAAAAGTGCAGCAAAAGTAAACAATGTTGCTAAATGTCTGCAGCCCAAATTGTCTGTTGTTAGTGATGCAACATTTAGGACAAAATAAACCAGATTGCTTGAAGTCAAGAAAAAAACTTTGTTTTAAAGAAAAAGGTAAAAGGTTTTTATTCTGTTGAGGATTTACAACAGCAGCCATTTGAAGTACAGTCTAAAAAGTTATTTGCGACTCCGTGTAAATCAGCTGAATTTGTTACTCTTAAGGCTGAGATGAAACTTGAAAGTTCAACATAGGATACAGATTTGTGCAGCCAGCAATCTGTTCAGGAAGACAACTGTTCTGTAAATTATGATGGAACTTCTCATTCAGCTGACATGGATAATTTTGATAAGGCCCCGAAAAAGACTCTGAATGTGTATGATTATGAACTGAATAAGAAGAAAATGGCTTTAAAGAAATTGATGAATGGATTGAAAATTCCAAAAATGAACTGTGGTGTGAGAAATGTAAACAAGCGTGATGAAAAGGCTAGAATTACACGACAAGCATTATGAGAATCTAAAGCTCATGTGCTAGGACTTACAAAATCATTGGAAAGCTCCAAAATGTGAAAAAAGAAAATGACTAACTTGCACTTGAAAATGAAATATTGAAAAAGAAACTAGATATGCTAAATGAAAACAGCTGACAATCGACAGTGCAGTGAACATAAAACTTAATGCCCAAAATTATGCAAGCTACTACAAAATGAAGGCAAAGAAACTACAGCAGCAAATAAAGAGTGGGGAGAGTCCTAATACTTATAAACTTAAACACATTTTAGCCGGGAAAAACCAAGAGCTGCATAATCTGCAAGTTAAATTTGAAATGCTGGCAGAAGAGTTAAATGGAAAACACTGTACTAAAAATTCAGATGGCTCATACACTGACAATGTAAGGCTATGTGCGATTGAACTTGCTGCACTCTGCAAATTAACATAATCGGCTCCCCAACAGCAGTCTTCAGAGGACTTAACACATCACCCTAACTATTTTCAGCCAATGAAGTAATATCTGAAATTATAGTTGTTATATCTGACCACCTTGACTTTTAATCACCTCTGTGACATTTAGCTGTATAAACATCCCCAATGATAGTTTTACATGAGCTTTAAGCATGACTGTTTACTTTGTATACATGCTATATGTTAACGGGCATATACTGAGGAGGTGGTTTGATTTTTTTCTTTCAGAAGATTACAGAAAATTATATTTATCGAAACATGACCGTGTCAGGGGGTTTGAGAGTACAAAATCGCGTTTATAGCGTGACACGTCATGTTATGGCAGGTATGCTAATCCGAACATTTATTTTGAATTTCATAAAAATTGCACTGCAACAAAATTTTAGACAGTATAAACAAGATGGTATGTAATAAATACAAAACAACATCTGTGTTTTATTTTCAAGCTGGGAAAATAACATGACTCATGTGGCATATGGGTATGTCTCAGCCTGACAGTCTCGATGTATCCACACATGATATTAAACTCATTTTTCCTTGTGTTTGTGTATATTTGCCTCATTTAAAAAGTATATATAACATGTTGTTTTACTATGATGATGTAACTGTTATAGTTACACAACATCAATATATATATATATATATATATATATATATATATATATATATATATATATATATAAAGAGAGACATAGAGATGTATAGATATGTGACAGTATATAAAACACATCTTTTGATGGTTCTACTAAGGAAAACAGGGAAGAAGACAAGACCAAACTTCCATGGTCTTATGAAATGGGCATCTTTAAAGTCATGCCCAGTACATCAAGGAACATTTTACTAGTTAAAAACCGTACTAGTCATTCATTCCGAAATACATTAATATGTATGAATTGAATAACCACAAATTACATAAAGAGAAAATTAAGTGTCAAACAATTTGCTACTCACATAAAACATTCATGACAAATGCACTACTCTCTGCTGAAATCATACGCCGGTCCTCAAAAGCTCTACATGTAATATTATTGCCATTTTCCTTCCTGCTGAGGTTGCTAATTGTCAGGATGGTCCCATTTACACTGTAGCCAGATCCCACGGTTATATTCAGTCCATTTTGCTTCCACTCGGAGTACATAGTCAAGTTATGGTCAAATGGAGCACTTCTTGACTCAGCGGAGCAGTTTAATTTGTACTCCATTCCAACCACAGCAGGCGAAAAAAGCGGTATAATCTCTTGGATATTAGGTGTTGCTGAAAACAGAAAGATCAGTTGTGCAGTATCCAAAATGTAAAAGGAAGGTCGTGCATGTATATTCCTTGGCTACAATATCATGACAGTCTCAGAACGTTTGCTATACAGGTTAATAATAGATCAAATTATACGTGTATATATCAGATACTTACTTTTACATGAATTAAGGTATACTTCAAGCAAAGATATATATATATATATATATATATATATATATATATATATATATATATATATATATATATATAATGTTATGAACTCTGCTAGCAATTGTGTGAAAAGGACAATAACTCGCAGAATTTATACTACATTTTGATGGCATATATACACTATATGCAATTACATGCAGGTCAGCATCTACAAAAAACTATTCCCATTTAGGAGGGTTTATGTTTTAGTCATGCTTATAATCATATGCAAGCAGACCTGTCTGATGTGCAGGCCTACGTGGATAATTGGTACAGACATATTATTACTGCTTAAGATGTTTTCTCAACATATGCATGGGCTGAAAAAGGTAAATCTAAACAAGGGCATGATATAAATGAGGCATACAAATCTATCTTTCATGCATGAAAACCACAAAAGATACAATTGGTGACGATGGGGAATTTTACAGTTGGAAGGTAAAGGATATTATTGGATAAAAAGGGGCATACAGTATTTCTCCTCTAACTCAGATAATCAGATAAAAAAGAGATAAAAAAGTTTCTATGGTGAAGAGACTTAATAGAACTAAAAAAAGTCTTAAATATGGCAATATTTCACCCAGGATGAAGCTAGAAAATGGGTTGCTCTAAATTAGTAAAAGGTTACAACAGCACTTATCATATTTGTACCAACAAAACTCCAACAGAAGCATCGAAAGAGGAACACAGAAGTAAGGTTTTGACCAATTTATATGACTACGTAACATCTGACAATTTTGGCACATCTGAAATTAAAATAAGGTCAGATTTAAGTGTAAGCATTTCAATATATAAGTCTATCTTTCCAATGGATATTTACCCAATTCACAGCAGATTCAATTCTCTTGTTAAGGCTAGTCATTTTAGATAATCCTGTAGTGGACACATTAGAAGATCTAAGGGGTCAGAACATATTGTGCCAGGAATCTTCTATGAAAAGGACTTATCTCTATATGACAAAAGAGAACAAATTTAACAAGATGTAAGAGGATTTTGAAAAACAAATGAATGAATGGTAAGAAATATGTACTTATAAAATGGAAATGTTATGAGAGCTCTTTCAACAGTTGGAAACCTGGTGAAAATGTAATGCAGTAATCTATTTTGAAAATATTTTTGTAACAACAAAAAAAATGGCAATCATTGATTCATCAATACCACAGAATGGCAGAAGACGTTTGCAGAGACCACTAATACATCTTCCACCTAAAAACAAAATTAAGAGAATGTGTAACATTAACAGAGTGATAATCCATATAATGCATGACACATTTAATCAAACTGTCAATGAGTATAGATTCCTTTGTGGAAATGGTCAGGCTTTGTATTAAATCTTTTGTGAGGTTCAACACTAATTACAAAATTATTTCTAGAAAGAAGACAGATTTGGCATCCGTGAAATTACAACTTGATTTGGCTGTTAGGATGGCTAGAAGAACAACAGATGGAGTAGAAAATTGTACACGATATCATAGAACTAAGATTAAAAATATCATTAACAGAAGAGAAATGCCTGATGTTGTTGAGAGAATGTTTGAAATGCTAAAGACTAAATTTTCACATGAAGCAGGTGAGGATACAAACTGGTGGTTTCTAAGAATAGAATTTCTCACTTTGCATGTTGACAGGAATTGACCTGTTGGGGGTAGATCATATATTGATATACTTGAATGGATGAAGATCGAGCTGATATATTAATGTCCAAAATAAGAATGACACATATTTCTTCTAAAGCTGAAAATATAGAAGATTTGGAAGATGAATCTGACATATCTGTAAATCTATATAACTTTGGAAATAATGAGATCAGTCCACATAGGCTTAATAAATTAGAAAGAATTAAACATACTGGCATGCTATCATTCCATACAGAGTTAATACATTAGAAATAGGCATGTTGTATGTTGATTACGTGAGAAGGAGACAGACATCATCATTGCGGAAAAAAGAAATTAGTCAAGATTGGTATCACAACTGATAAACAAGTACCAGTGCAAGTATCAAGTATGCCTGCATCATTTTACACCACAACTTAGTTGTATGATTAATTAATCTGTAATAGTGTTGATGAGACTAGAGTTGATATTATGCCCACGAAAGGTTCAAAAAGGAAAGTTCATACAGTATCAAAGCCAATTACACCATGCGACACACACAGCAATGCAAACAAGCAATAAATACTACATGGACACTCAAAACAGCTAACAGGATACCCTTAGGATTATGTCTCTTTATCTTAAAGCCATAAACACAGAATATGCTCTTCTTGTTTACAGACGTAACGACTGCATTAAAAAGTTTTATGAATATCTCCAAACGATTGAAGAATTAGGAAGTAAGAATGCTTCTATGATATTTAGCAAACTTGATAGAAAGCACTTCAATGATACACATATGTTACATCTGTGAAAAGCAAACTGACACCATAATGGTTAGAAATCACTATCACCTAACAAGTTTATATGGAGGACCAAATCATCAAGACTGCAACATAAAATACCGATATCCAACATATATACCTTTGTTAGTCCACAACCTATCAGATTACGATGCCCACCTTTGTATTAACACTTTGGTGAAATATGACCTTAATCAAGAAGTAGCAATAATTCCAAACAATGATGAAAAATATATATCGTTTTCAAAAGATTTCAAAGTTGACAAATTTGAAAATGATGGAAAAGTAGTTCCAATTTGATTCCTAAATAGCTATAGATTTATGGGACAATGATTGGAACACTTGCCAACAAATTTAAGTAATGATAGATTCAAAGAAACCATAAAGCACTTTAATATGGACCCAAATTCATCTGAGGAAGGATATGAGTATGAACAGCTTTGAGAGGTTTGATCAAACCTTTGTATGCACAAGTACATTATATTCATCACTCAGATACAGTACTGTTTCACAAAACGGCAATCGATATGTAAAACATTTTAATGAGGCTTTTCAATCTACAAACGCTAGGATACGTACATGACTATGCTTTGCAAAAAGGTTGTTGTGATATACTGTATTTGAAGAGTTGCGAAATGTATGCATGTAAAATTACAAACTGGATCCTGCACACTATTACTACTACTTTAGCACATGATGCATCTGTAAACGTTAGCAAAGTAGAATTAGAACTGTTAAATAATTATGACATGTTAGTCATAATATAAAGCAGAATAACAGATGAAATATCTATGTTACCAAAGTTATGTTGTCAGTGAAGGCAAATTAACAGATAATGCACCTTATGATACTTCATGGTCAAGGTCATTCATCATGTATCTAGATTAAAACAACCTTCATAATAAATGATGCAATATATGCCCGTTATAAACTTTAAATGGATAACTAGAAAACTAATTACAATCATACAAGACAGTTTGATCTCATGGAATGATGTAAACACTTCTGGTGGCATACTGGAAGTTGATTTGGAACACCCATATATGCATGACCATTTCAAGGACTACCCATTAGCCCATGAAAGGTTAATACCACAAGATGAAGAATTATCACTCTTGCAGAAAAACTTGACAGATGATGGAAAGGGTAGGGAACCATCTGTACCAAAGCTAGTGTGTACATCAAAGAATAAGGAAAGATGTATCATTCACTAACATAACCTTAATATGTCCAAAGATACATAGAGCCATCCTGTCCGACCAAGAACATTGGTTACCGTCCTATATTGAATTACATACTCATTTACGGATAAAGGTTACAAATCAATTTGAAAAGAACTTCTTCAAATTCATGAATAATGATGTATTTGGAAAACAGATGGAAAATTTCAGAAACAGAGCTGAAGTCAAATTGTGTGCAAATGACAAATAGTCTCCAAATACAGGAAATACATTTCATTGGCAACAAGGACAGTCATAGATGAGGATTTAGTATTGGTCAGTGTGAACAATAAAAAGGTTAAATTATGAAAACCTGTCTATGCTTTGTTTATACTTGTAGAGTAAATGTATGTATAGCTTAAATACATACTAAGTTTAAAAGTAAATATGGAGAAAATATTGCACTGAATTATAAAGATACAAATTCATTATGCTAAACTATTCAAAATGATAATTTCTAGAGGATATGAACATAATATTAATTTGTGAAATATCACAGTGATTATGCAATATATATATATATATATATATATATATATATATATATATATATATATATATATATATATATATATATATATATATATATATATATATATATATAGCTTGCCATTGGCTGACAAGAAAATTCCAAGCTTGTTTAATGACGATGTGTTGTATTCTTATCCATAAGTTTTGTGGGTTATAATCTAAACTCTACTCTTTTAGGACAGACAAATAATAATAAAAATTCAGAAGGGACTCACAATGTCAACAAAGGAAAGAATTGGGAGTCTGAAATGTAAAGAAATTGTATGTTTAATCGCAAGGTGAATTATGAAAGTATGAATTTAAAAAGATAATAAGAGCACGAGTTATATAAGCTGACAGTGATTAAATTATCTGCCTTTGACCAGTTCTATATGGTAGATAACATCAATGCCTAACACTTTGGCATTTTATATGTAACAATCGTACTACAAGAGTTCCTATGAATCACATTGGGAGATAAAGATCAGAACCAAATCTAACAGATATTCTAAATATATCAACAATGTATACTTGTTTTTTTTTTTAAACGTATGGATTATTTCTTTTCTCGTTTCATTTCTGATGGTACTACATTACTTTTAGCGAATACACTTCCCATTGTTTTATTATTTTTGTTGTCGAAGACGAGAACTATGGAATATCCTTGATGAGTGAATGATATTTCTCTACGATAACCCAAACACTTATCCCACAGCTATGACTCCTGACCTAATAAAACGGGATGCAACTTGTATCTCTTCTCAAAGACGAACTTTTTCTTCAGAGATAGATTTAATTAACAGGCAAAGAGATCAAGATATGGAACTATACCTGTCACACTAGCACAAAAGGCGACTTTCGTTTATGCTGCAAAATAATGAGTACTTTTACCACCATCCAGCCAACGAATTGCTTCAAACCTCTACCCTAATGATAAAAACTGTCTCACTTTCGAATCTGACTTGTTGACACCTTTGATTTACATTGTCATCGTGACTGGAGTACTGAGTATAAGCGAGATAAGAAATGTTTGCACATCGATTCACACGAGTTTCCTTTATCTAAACAACGTCTTCTGCATGAAGCAAAATTTTAGTTTGCATAGACTGAGTAGTCAAAGTGGATATGTGCCAATGACCGCTTAAGGCAAGGAGAAACCATTGTTTAGTTAGGAAACACCTGGCCGCTGACCGCGAAAGGCATGTGACCGTTACTTACAGGAAATATAGGAAATTTGCCAAGGGGGAAGTTACAATGCTCATTGTGAACAGGTGACCGCTGAGCAAAGGTGACCGTTAGGACAGGTTTGACTGCATATATATATATAAATATATATATATATATATATATATATGATTGCCCGTGAATTTGTGGATTTTACAATATAAACAATTACGATAATTCACTGGAGTGAATTATGAAGACAAAAAATCGATAACATTATGACACTTGCTTGGTCTCATGCTAAGTATTACCACCTGTCATGCAAGAGTACCAGGTTCAAATCCCACAACATGCTTATTTTTTTCAATATGTTTTATTTATGTGCTTTTGTCTTTAGAATAAGGAAAGAGATGTATGTTGCTACTAATATCTTCTGTGCGAATATACACAAAACGCTGCAGAACATAAAAAGTAAATAGCTGACATTATTACTCGGAATACCATAACGCTTAAGAAATCTGCTACTTCAATCTCTTATACATAATGCTAGCCAATACGTTTGAGCATATAAAAAAAGAACATTTGATTGTCCCGAGTGATTAACATATATTTCATCTCGCGCATGAAAAACTCAAGCAATTTTACCCACTCGATGAAATACATATATTATTCACTCGATACAAATATCCTATCTATATATCTATATATCTATCGACACACACACACACACAAACACACATATATATATATATACACACACACACAGAAAAATCTTACCAGATTCCATATAGTGTCCATAGCGAGTAACACATGTAAAAGACCACTATATTTCAAACAGATGTGAGAAAAACATGTTCTTATGCTACAGAAGGTTTCCATCATAATAAAATGTCTTTTCACGTCACTGGCTCATTGAATGATACTGATGATAAATACTGGGGACATGAAAAGAAGGTCAATGACAAATGTGCTCCGTAAAAGCAAAAATACCCCAAAAAGATCCACCTCCCTATAACAACACTGAACGTACAAAAGATCATAAATAAAAAGCACATTGCCCCTCTCCAAACATTTTGTTTTAAAAATATATACAACTAAACCATTCTATGAAACTTACAAAAAAACAGAAACTCTGTCACCAAGCTCAGAAGAGAATCTATTAGACTTTATTTCTTTGATAGGTGCAGAGGTGTCTTAAAATCTAAGGACTTCTGGCCTACAATTGAATCATTTTTTTTTTACAACCACAAAATAACAGTTCAGACTGTAACATCATTCTGATGCAGGGTGATGCCCTGATCACTGACCAAACTAAAGTCTGTGAAATCTTCAACGAGTACTAGATTAACATGGCACAAACCATTGGATCTAATGAATTCTCATTAACTCTACTATTCTGCCTAGCATATAAGCTATTCTTGACAATCATCCTCCTGAAAAATACGAAACTCTTAAAATGAAACCTGAAGTGATAGAAAAAATAAATTTCTAAATTATGAAAGAACTTGATACAAATAAGTCTACAAGTGTTGACAACATACCTTCTAAAATTTACAATTTATGCTCACCAGTTGTATGCTCAGAAATTAGCTTACTCTTTAATAGTTAAATTGACCAAGGAAAATTTCAAGATCATCATAAAGAATCACAGGTAACCCCAATCTATGAAACAAAAGTCCCTTGAGAGGACTGATACTGTAGTGGCTGAAAAGAAATTCCAGGAAATCAAGATAAGACCATTTATTCATTCTAATTGATGAGTGTTGAAACCATCTCTGATATTTTTGAGCAATAACATAATTTTCAAATTAATGTAAGATTGGCGCCATTTTCTTCAGGACTAACTTGATATCATTAGAAGCTTTTGGTGTAAACCCCATGTCAACCTGACCATCCATTCAGGAAGTGTAGCAATAACAAGATTTTCAGCCTTCCAAAATGGCCACCATATTGGAGGTCGATCAACACCATTTTAGTTTAGAACCAACTAGATATCTTATCGAGTCTTCTGGTAGTGATAATAAGATTTTCAAGATAGCAGCCAGGACGGCCATATTGGATGTCAATGCAGCAGCAATTTTATTTAGGTTCAACTAAATATCACAAGAAGTCTTTTTGTGAAAACCCTGTGTTCATATGACCATCCATCAATAAGGAGTAGCAATAAGAGTTTCAAAATGGCTTCTGTGGTGGCCATATTGGAGGCCAGATCAGCACCATCTTCATTTGGGACAGTCTTGACATTATAAGAGGTCTTTTGGTGAAACCCCATGTCAAAATGACTTTTCATTCAGAAGGAGCGTCAATAACAAGATTTTCAAAATGGCTTCTTTTGTGACCATACTGGAGATCAGATCAGCACCATTTTTATTTGCCACCAACTAAACATAATACAAAGTCTTCTGATGAAAAATTTAGTCTTTTGTGTGTGTGTGTGTGTGTGTGTAAATCATTTTAATGATGTAATACTTAGCTGCTGCTATTGCGTTGCTGGCTTTTTTCCGGATGGACGATACACCAACCGTATGATGAGAATTCATCTTCCCATAGAGTGAACCAAAAGGTCCTAGAATACTAGAGTGCCCCTGATCCAACCTGTAGATAACTTGCCCATGTGCGCTGTCTTTTATTCTTTTTAAGAACGGAACCTAATCTAATGGGACATCAGTGCGGGGCGAGAGGAGGCAATCTGGCAATAGCAATAGGTTAGTAAAACATTATTAAAAGTAGTTTTACCCACCCCCTCCCCCGCCATCCTACATTTTATTATCCATATTACATAACCTGTTGCTATTGCATAGCTGAATTTGGCAGTTTGATGGTATGCTGATAATCCCACAACTGGAAAAAGACAAATAAACACAAAGAATACTCACCCTCACTGTTGAATAGAAGACTAATGCAGGGCAGTGTCCGCATCAGCCACATTTTGAGCTTCGACAATTGGACCCAAAGAAAATATGCCTTCGTTTTGGTGAGCTAAGAAGCAAAGGTAAAATAAGGAGAAGATAGTGTGAGATCGCCAAAATGCAGCTCGTACCACATCCTCCAGAGACGAATACGTTAGGTAGGCACATGAGATAGCAATGGCTCAAACCTCATGGACTTTAATTTTCATGAATGAAAGGTCCCTTTCAGTAAGGGACTGATACTATCTCTTGATAGTTATTGCAATTCACCTTGAAATAGAGGAAGCTGAAATAACAGTTAAACCCTTAATTTGGAGGAATAGACGCTTCCTACCCTTTCTTCTTTCTTTAGAGGCTGCCAAATAAAAACGTAAAGCCTTAACCGAACATAAAAGTCTATCTTGATCATCCCAGGACAGATACAACTGAGACCGGGTATCTCAGTCAGGAGTACAGCAACCGATGGAAAGTGTTTTCTTGTAAAGAACATGGTTTGTGGCAAAGGAGAGAAATCGACTCATAATTTCCATTGAGCCTTATACAGCCTTACTCTATGGACAGCGCATGAAGCTTGCTCCTTCGTCTCGCGGATGCTAAGGACAGCAAGAAAACAAAGGTTCATATGTGGTTTGTAATTAAAGACCACAAGACATAAGAAAGAAGATTCCATGTAGGCATTAGCGAGCAAGAAACTGGTCTTTGCAGTTCGAACTACCTGATCAGGTCTGCTAAGTGAGAGTCCGTCCTGATGGCTAGGCCATTTGAACTTTTAAGAGTGTTGGATAGGGCTGTCCTAAAGCCCTTGCTTGTGGAAATTGAGCATTGTTTCTCTTCAAAAAGGAAAGAAGAAAATCAGCCAATGCGTTCAAAGGGAAACAGCTAGGATTGACACATTTCCTACTACGCCAATCACAGACGATTCTCCATTTGGCATCAAACACCTTGGATGTAGAGCGTCTCCTGGACTGAAAAAAGCACTTGGCTACTTTCTTCGAAAACTTGTCTTGAAGGAGAGGTTGTTTGAGATGAGCCAAGTGTGAAGGGGAAGAATCTGTGGGCTGTTGTGTAGGAGAGAGCCCCTGTGCTGCAACATGAAGTCATTTGTCTAGGGTAATGTCCTGGAATGTTCCGCCATCATGTCATTAAGGTTATTAAACCATGATCACTGGGGCCACAGAGAGGTTATCAAAATGAGCTGAGCAGAGGAGCTCCTTACTTTGTTCAGTACCTGTGGGATCATCCTGAAGGATGGGAACTTGCGTTAAGTAAACAGCCAATCCCACTTCAGGCTGAAAGCATCCACTTCCCAGGCCCTCTGTTTGGAGACCGGTGATATGTAAAATGGGAGCTTGATGTTTAGCCTTATAGCAAACAAATCCACCAATGGCTTTGGATTGGTGTAGAGACCATTCTGTGAGGACTATCTTCCCTTGCCTTGGCAGTCTGTCCGCCAAAATATTCTTTTTGCCGGGAATGTGGCAATCTCGGAGTACAATCCCTTCTGAAGCTGTCCAGGGGAGGAAGTTCCAAACCTCCACGCAGAGAGAAGGTGCATGTGTCAGTCCTTGTCCCCCGAGGTACACTACCAGCGACATGTTGTCAGAGACGACTATCATGCAGTGACCCCTCATTTTGTTGACGCACCCCTGAATAACTATGAAGACTGCCCTCATTTCCAAATGGTTCACGTGGAGGACAGATTCTTCCCAGGACCACGAAACGTTAAGAATCAGTCCTTTCGGCTTCAGATGAGTGCCCCATCCTGGGAGTGGTGATAAGCGACATGTATAGGGACTACAGCCAGAAACTGTTCCTGGTTTGTCCAGTGATGGTAAAAATCCCGATCTAGAGAAATCTGAACATTCAAAGGGTCCCTGTGCGGTTTCCAGACTACCAAATGGAGACACTGGAGAAGTCGCAAGTGCATCTGCTTAAGGGTACAAGGTCTGCTGTGGAGTTCAAGGTCCCCAGCTGAGAAAGAAATAGACGAGCCAACAAAGTGGTCTTTGATCTCAGCACCTCCAAGAGGGGCATGATCTTTTCTACTCTGTTTCATTGGACACAGACTAATCCTCTGCTCATGAGGAAATTCATCCCCACGTAGATGTAATCTTCAGATGGAGTAAGCTCCGATATTTTTAGGTTGGGTAAAAGACCCAGCCTGGTCACTATGGACAAACAGCGAGACAGATCTAGTCTGAGGGACTATAGACGGCCATTGTGGATCAACCAATCGTTGAAATATTGGAGGATTGGGATACCTACAGTACACGCATCGGAGGTTACAGATTCCCCACTGTATCTGGTTGACATGGACAGAGGAGCAAGGGATTAAGTGCTCGCTACGAGTAGTCGATGTCCACTCAGTCTGGTGTATTTCCCCCAAGTCTAGTGGAATCCCAGTCAATCTAGTGGAAGTCCCTCATGGATTTAATTGCAGCTGTAGTGGGTTTTATGGCATCCCTCACTGATTCCATTGTATTCACTCTGCGAGTCAACACACTAAACAAACAGATGGGAGAAACCCAGACGCCTTAAACCTGACCATAACAGGTGTCAATTTGATACCTATACCTGTACAAACTATCCAGTGCTAAAATTTCTTGTAATATTTATCAGCCCTTACGGAAATAACTTGTCCTGACTTATACATGATATGTGCTTGACTTACATGTATACGGGACTTACATGTATAGGTCACTTATAAGTTAATTATACTTTGCATATTTAATGAAGTAAGTGAAATGTTAGTCTGTATAAGTACAGTACAAGTAAAAACAATATTGATCCATGCTTCACCTACATTTCACTTGTAAGTGACATATATGTTATTTGTATGTGGTTTAATCCTTTATCAGTTGAGTATAAGTGAACTGTAAGTTCATGGATATTATCATGTTCTTACTAACAGTTTACTGCAAAACAAAGTCTCAAATCCACGGTATACTGGAAAATATAATTCAAGTTCAACAAAGGTGCTACTATGATTTTTGTTTCCAAACTTCATAACTTCCCTCCAGATTTGTCAATTTCAATAAGTCGTATCAACAACACATACACAAAAGAATTTCTTCATGTTTTATTTAAAATATTTTAAGATTTTAAAAAGAAAAAACATTGAAATAAAACTTCCAACATTGATGGATATTACGTATCAAAGCTAGAATAAAGCAACTTATGTGTGTATGTATGTTTGTATTCGGTGTGAATCGAGGAAATCCACGAGATTACATATCAATGTACTGAGGACACGCATCCAACCGAGGACGTCCTCAGTTTAAAAAAGGGTAAAATTTTGCTTCTACCAATAATTTTAGCCCAGAACAATATACAAACATGATTTGTAGCAAGGTCCCCATTTACATGCTTGGTACTTGTTCGCGATTTTGGAGTATATCTTTCCTCCAAAGCTGGCGATATACGTGCCGAAACCATGTCCTTGATAGCCCGGTGGAAAACTTTTAGAGATCTACACTATCAAATCAGAGGTTTCTACATCTATATGCTGTTCATCATCGCACTCTTAAGACTTGC
Organism: Margaritifera margaritifera; assembly: GCA_029931535.1. NCBI lineage: Eukaryota > Metazoa > Mollusca > Bivalvia > Unionida > Margaritiferidae > Margaritifera > Margaritifera margaritifera. The sequence goes on from JAQPZY010000622.1 coordinate 105,000, forward strand.
GACTATATGTGCAAACAATCATAAACTGATGTAGGCATTCAATGTGATTTTATATGTATATGCCAGTTTCATACACTGATGTATGTATTCAATGTGCTGTTATACATATATGCCTGCTTCATAAGCTGCTTTATTCATTCAATGTGCTGTTATACATATATGCCTGCTTTATAAACTGATGTACATGTATGCATTCAGTGTGCTTTCATATGTATATGCCTGCTTAAGTTAGTGGTTTGATGACATTGATTTACATATCATACATTATGCTTGTATCCATATTTATGTTGTGAATGAAGTCTCATTAAAATAATACGCAAAATATAAACACCACAACACAAATCTGTATACGAGTACAGTCGTGTCAATAAGGTATTGCTACATTTTATTTCCTTTTCCAAATTTAAACAGGTTTTTAGTGATAGCCAAAATGCACAGGATGTTCTACAGGACCAGCCTGTATACCGCAACTTAAAAATAAATGTATTAAGAACTATATGAGACATTAATATTCCTATTCATACAGATTATTTTCCGTCAATATTCAAAACAGAAGGCAACATGAGGATCAGAAAACTTTTTAAAAATTTCTTCGCGTTCCCTATACAATAGCAATCAGCGATGCAAATCACCCTTACAAAGTACTTTAAATTGCCAAATATATAATCTAAGTGACTTGGAAGTGAACCGTGAGGGTATTGTACCATTAAAGTGTATATTTTCATTAATAGTGCCAAAAACAATACAAAATGATAAACTGTTTGTAAGTATGTATTAGAAAATTAACTCCATCCACTAACTCTATATCTACATGTACTATCATAGAACAGTTTGACCCCCTGTGCTTCACTTTTGGAATTACATAACATCAAGGCTATTACACATGCAGTCAGTGCTGTAGCCATAGCTAGGGATTTAAATTCGGTTAAAATATATACATTGCGTTTTTTTTTTGTTTTTTTTTGTATATTAGTATTCTTTGTGTTGAGATTGAGGTAAAAAAAAAACACTCTGCAAAATACAATAGAAACAACACTGTATGCATGATCGATTTATTCAGCTAAAGCGGCTTGAAAAATACAAAGTCACCACAAAATAAATGGTATGGTAAACTCAAACATTCGTTCCTTTCTTCAAAATTAAATTTGCACACATGCCAGAGAGAGAGAGAGAGAGAGAGAGAGAGAGAGATAGGGAGATTATTACATGTATTATACAACGAACACATTGCTCTTTTTTGTCAGCGCAAATAGTCATGGACGATCAATCCAATTTCCTGCCATGAACGCTCAAATTCAGCTAACTGATATGATCTCCAGAGCGGTAGACTATTCTGAAACTTGTTATATTACACTAACGAAAAAAATCTAGAATTCTCCAGGTCAATATTCCAGGATTTTCCAGGATATTCCAGGGTTTACCAGGCAAATATTCTATGCTTTTTTCTTGACTTTTTTTCCAGGGTTTTCCATCCTACCCTGGAATATTAGTCCAAACACTCTATGGTTTTCCATGCTATAATTTTCCAGGGTTTTTCCTGGAATACACTGGAAAATCTACAGCTGAGTTCTCTGCCCTGGATGATGCGATGCCTCTATCCTTCCAGGTTGATGCCAACTGGTGAGGAGGTGATGGCAGGACATGAGCTACAGTATCACCCCTACTGTGTGGGCAGGATCCAGTAGCCCACGGCGAGATAAATGACCAAGGACCCTGATGATTCGTTGGCATAATAGGGAAGGGGGATACTGATCTGATCCCCTTCACTAGTCTGAGCCCAGTGGGCAGACTCCCAATCCTGCACAGGATGCGATGGTAGAGGGGTGAGCTCGGTCCATACTCTTTCCCCGTACCGTGAGACTGTTGAGTGATAATCGAAGAATACCTCATCCTCAGCTAAATCATTACTCAGAAGGGTTTGGTGCTGATCCCCCTCCACCATCGAGAGGGTGTGACACGCTACCCCTCAAGTGTTGGGAGCGGTGCACAACCTCCCGTATGGGAGGGAGGAACACGCTTCCCTAACATGAGATCTGCAGTGCACCATCTCCCTATTGGAAGGGAACAACACACTGCCATGGGCATGCGATGTGTGGTGCACCACCTTCCTAACAGGAGATGGCAATGCGCTGCCATGGACATGATGTGTGAAGTGTAGCACCACCCTAGCGGGTGGGAGCAACACACTGTCGTGGATATGAGGTGTGCCATGCGCCACCTCCCTAATGGGAGGGAGCAATACACTACTCGGGGCACGAGGTAAGCATTGCAATATCTCTCTCGGAAGGGAGCAACACAATGCCCTGAACATGAGTGTTTGACTTCTTACTTTCGGGGGGAGGCGATCGACTCCTCAAACATTCAGTCTCTCCTTTTGGAGGGACCTCACAGGCCATCGAAGAATCTGATCCCATATATTACTGGGACCCGGGAGTGCTCTTCCGACATGAAGAGCTATGTGCGACAGGAATCACCTACATTCCAGGTTTCAGAAGGACATAATTAGCAAAGTGCACAATGATTTTTTCTTGAGCACTTGGAGCACTTGATGCAGTCTGGGTGAGTGTCCCAAGGACCCTTCATGTGGTCACACTGCCACATAGACTATTTCGCTCAAATACAAAGCTTGTAGCAACTGCCTTATCTTCGTGAGCCAAAATATGTAATAGACTCATATGAGTTGGAGTTATTTCCAGATATGAGGAACGAATAACCCCTTTAATCCTTGTCGAAAGTGCCTGTGATGATATGTCGTTCTTTTCCCTATCTTAGGGGTAAAAAGAGGCCCTCGACGAACCGGCTCGGTCCTTTTCAGGTACCACTCCACAGCCTGTACTGAGGACTGTAGACGACCTTGAGATGAAGTGTCTAGAGTAGTCAGAGATTTCATTACAAAGGTTTGATTGCCCATGAACTGTAGTCTGTTCTTGGCAATGAATGCAGGAGCCGTCATGAGTGATACCAACCCGTCTTTTCTGAATTGTAAGTAGTTGGTGGATGAGAGATGAACCAATGAGTCATGCGAGAGCGGTTCAAAAGGTGTCTTGTTCAACCATGTGAATACCCATGATAGATTCCACTTAGGGCATAGCGCCAAAACCTTTGGCCACGTGAAATAAAAGTTTGCCAGGAGATCGTATAGATCTTTGTTTAGTCCGACATCCTCTCTTCCATGATGTTGCAGCATGTTTGAGATTGTGGAACGATAACCTTTGATGGTGATTGGTGCTAACTGTTTCTCGTCAAAGAGCCATAGAGGGAAATTAGCTATTTGAGGTACTGACGCCTGCAGGGGCGTAGCATTTTATTGGGCACAAGAACGGGTGAAAACTCTCCATTTGCCTTCATAGACTTTTAGAGAGGAAGGATGTCTTGCTCTAGTGATTCTCTCCACCACTGGGTAGGAAGAACTGTTTGTTCTTGGGGGCTTGTTCAATATTAGTGCAAGATTAGCATCTTTGGGTTGGGATGATATGCCTGCCGTCGTGGTTGTTTTGCAGAAATGTGATTTTCCTGGGGATTTCCACAGCCAGATTGATGAGGTCGCTGATCCACGATTTTTCCCACTTTAGCGGGGCAATCAGGATGAGGCAACACTCCGATTCTCTTGCTTTCTGTATCACCTTCGGGATCTGAGGTGTTGGTGGATAAGCATAAGCTTTCAGGCCGTTCCAATCTATGGAAAGTGCATCAACTACCCAGGCCGTCAGATCTGGGACTGGTTCTCACCAGTCCAAGATCCGACGGCTTGGGCAGTCGATGCAAAGGTTGGAAGTTTGGCATTCCACCTTGTCGCAAATAGATCTACTTTTGGTCGATCACATAGGGCACATATTAGTGTGAAGACCGATGGCTGAAGAGACAATTCCGTTTGTATTAGTTGATTCATTAAGGAGAGTAAGTCCGCTAATACGTTGAGTTGGCCTGGAACATGACGAACTTGAATGTGGATTTGTCATTGATGACACTACCTGAGAAAGTCCCAAAAGAGAACACAACGATCTGGAGACTTGGTTCCCCGTGCCGTTTGATATGTTACCACAGTTGAGGTGTCGGACAGAATGAGAACTCTATTTCCATACAGAGCCTCTTGCCACCAATGAATGGCTTTTGAGATGGCTTTCATCTCGAGAAGATTGATATCTAATATGCGATCTTGCAAGGACAAACACCCTATCTGCTTCCTGGAATGACGGAAGAAGCTGTGCACACCAGCCCTCTGGGCTCACATCCATGCAGACGGTGATTTATGAAGGTTGTACTTACTGGGGTATGACTGACGTGAGCCAGCTGAGGTCGCCCCATCATCTGAGATGGGACATCATCTCCGGAGATATAGTAAGAGGTTGGTCCAATGGGCAATGTCTCGGCCTCCATTTGGACAACAGGATCATTTGCAATTGGCACATAAAGAGGCGACATAGGACGATAAGATCCGATGCCGCATTGAGCAAACGCAGTAGGTGGAGGAATTCTCAGTCGGAGCGTTTGTCTTGTATCAGCAAGGAAGCCAACATGAAGCTAATTTTCAATGCTCGTTCGTGAGGGAGGCATACTCTGTATACCGGAGTGTAGAACTCCATCCCTAGATGGACAAAGTTTTGAGATGGTAATAGGTCAGATTTGTCCTCATTGACAAGGAATCCGACGTTGAGAAGGAGAGTAACCAAGGATCTCATGTCTTGCTGCAATATATGACTTACCTGATGTTTTTTGTGGATGTCCTTCACGTAGTTCGATGTAGCCGCCGTAGAGGTGATCCGGACATGGGCCATTACCCGATCCATCACTAGTGTGAAAACCCAGGGGCTGATGTTGACTTCAACCGGAAGTGCTTGGAACTGGTAAACGGTGTCTTGGTAGGAGAATCTCAGTAACGCCTTAGAAGCCATGTTATTAGGGACGTGAAGATACGCATCTTTTAAGTCCATGCTGATTGTGTAGTCTCTCTCCTGGATGGCATTGAGAACCTGACATGGTGTTTCCACTGTGAACCAAGGGCAGCAAATGAACTGATTGAGTGCAGATAGGTCGATGACACGACAAAGAGTGCCACTGACCTTTGGGACAAGGAACAGCCTCAAATATAATATACCAGAATGTGCATTGTGAACAATTTCTACCGCCATTTTTCGGAGAAGGTTGTCAATTTCTTTCTGCACAGAAATGGCTTTGAATGTGTCGTTGGGGACGTTTGTAGATGAAGGAATCCTGAACAGAGGGGGATGTATGCTGAAGACGATCTTGAGTCGTTCTGAAACCACTTGCCAGGTCAATAGATCATCCTGGCAAATATTGTCCCATTCGGCAGCGAAGAATTGTAGACTTGCAGGGAAAGTTGTCTCCTTGGTGGCTTGTTGGCACATGTCGTCGATCTGGCCTTATGGTGGTCTTTGAGAAAGGTGGAGGTTAAGAGCACGGCATCTCATTCCATTCTGGACACATATTCCCATGCATTGTCCGTAGGAATCGGGGCAGGTGATGACAAGCTGTGTTCCGCTTGTTGGAAGATTGCCATAGATACCAGGTACAACATAGAGCCCACGGCCACGACGTTGCGTACCAACTGTTGGGTATCGTTGAAATGCTTCCAGTCCTTGCATATGGAGTATGGCTTAGTAATCCCCCACTGCAGCAATGTCGCAGTCAACTGCTGGGGTATCTATATGGAAAGCCGGCATGTGTCTCTTGTAGAATCGCTGGCTAAAATTTGAGGGAAGGCGTCATTGCGCGAAAAAGAGGCGGTTGACACTTAGGTCTCGTAATTGGCGATGAACGCAGCCCAACAGGTCAGAAACTCTACCAGACTGTGGCAGTAGGTGGAAAGTCGGTTCAGTCCTTTTGGTCAAGATGTCCACAGATGCCGGGACTTTGGACCAGGTAGTTGATGATGGGGGAGGAAGAGGACAGAATTCCAGTGGCAGGAGGCATAATACTTCCTCGCTTGAAGCCTTAATGGCTGAGTTCTTGTGCGTCATAGTGTGGTCTAACAGAAATGAGCTGGATATGGAACCGGTTTCGTCGTTAGTGGATAAAGGTGGAGACGTCGACGTCTCTTGTACCACTTGCAATGGGGCAGGAGATGAATGTGGAGGGAGAGAACTGACCATGCTTGCAGAACCCCCTGAATGAGATACAGTGACTTACAGGTGGTCATTAAGTGAAAGGTCCCTTTGAGAGCCAAAGGCTTGATAAGGTAGTGAAGCAACGTCCGTTTGGTACTGAGACAATAGGCTGGCATCATGTGCTGTGAGTGCCTAGACGCACTATGCATGATAGCCTGATCCATATGCAGGGCCTTATGGCGGTTTGGTAGACTGGACAGAGGTCGTTCTGACATCCGGTTCATAACTCTGAGACTGGGTACGGGATATCTGATCCTCGTAAACTGTCCTTGAATCTGAAGTGCGAGATTATGTTCTTCACTCGATCTCACTGCACATCAGATAATATAGCAGTGAGCCCTGATACTATGCCTATTTGTTCGGCGAAGAGGTGCTTATCATGCTGCGAAGGTGAAGGAGGAGCCAAAGCAGTAGCAGCACTTGCTAGCTTGTGACCCTTCATAGCTGACGAATGGAGTGGAGTCTCTGACAGTACATTTTGTAACGCGGCAACGGCCGCTTGAATACTTATTACGTCGTCGTCCTTTAAGAGGCGCTTCAGCGCCTTCCCATTAGGTGCCCATAATATTGCAGCCCATTGAGATTCTGTCTACCCTGTGCATGTGTTACAAATGTTCGTAGGTTGACAGCCAGAGCAAACAAAACAAGTAGGGTGGTTGTCTGTCGCTTGTTTCCAACGTTTACACAATTTACACCGAGTCATGCCCATGGTCTTATCTGCAAGACAAAATAGAGCAGACGATAATAGGCGTAGCCACGCGCGCGCGTCCTGGTTTATGACCCGTAGAGTGCACGTGCAGAGCAATACACTATTAATACTTACAAAGTGGACGTTTGGCATTACTGGAATGAAAGTTACCTGTTGGAAAGGTCGATAGACTGCCCATACAGGCAAATCATCGAAGCATCGCCTCTAGTGCTTACGAAGTGGATGCTATGATGACGATGTAGAAAACTTGCCTCTATATATCCGCACCTGGCGGAAACTATACAGCAAGTGGGTTGTATACCACACACAATCTCAGCACCAATAGTGTACTCAGCGTTGTTATTGATACTTACGAAGTGGACGCGATAATATCAATATAATATAATGTTACCTGTAGGTAAGGCCGAATGACAGCTTATACAGGCAGGCAGAATCACGTCACATTACGCTAAGATTAGGTGAACATAGATAACTTACCGGTATGTATCCTCTGTGTGGAAATTTTACGGCAATATTAATACGTTTTCTAGATCACACACCATACCTGTAAAGGATGGCTATAGCCATGCGAGGGACGCACTGGCGACCCGTGCAGATACAGTACGCAAACGCTATTGTGTGTGCTGATGACACAGTGATAAAAAGACAGAGCCTGTCATCAAAGCAAGAAAGAAAAAGTTTGAAATATACAGACTGAGTATACTTCCCTTAGTAGACAAAAACTTTTCCAACTCGCTCTCTTTGGGAAAACTTCAAAAGTCTTGTATTAGTATTGTAAGGCCTCTCTGTTGAGTCGAGAGCGTGCTAAGCTGCAAGCGCGGAAGTAGTAACTAAGTATGCATGGGATGTAGTGCCAATCCCTGTACCAAGGGGAGATCACTCCAGCTAACTGCCACCTCGGCAGGCAGATAACTTCTAGCTTTTAGCTAAAAACGATTTTAGCTTGGGAGGGCTGGATTTGCGAAGTAGTAGTAGTTATCCTAAGTTATGATGATCGGGTATTGTATTTGAAGAAGAAAAGAAATAATGGCAATATATTTAAGGTCACACGTAAACTCAGCTGGTTGTATGAATACTAAGTACACCCTTGTGTATTCACGATATAAAAAAATGATGACCTCGTTAGAATTTACCTGTTTTCCTTTAGTAAAGTAAGATGTTTCTCACTGTTTGAACTTCTTTTATCGAGGACAAATGCAGATACACATGCAATAACAATGCGAACCGAGAGCACGGAGAATTATTAATTTACGCGTTGAAGGAAAAAAAGAAATACTCACCGACTTTATTGTTGGTCATGTCAATCTAATTTTTTCTTCAGATAGAGAAAGGAATACACTGTCCTCTATGTTATGCAGAACCTGTTGTTATTCCTGTAACATATGGACTTACCCATACCTTTGTTGTATATTGAAACGTAAGAGAAAGTACCGAAACCCCTAAAGGGTGGGTACATGAGGTAACCTTGTAGGTCCTTTAAAGAACTGATTTCTAAAAGGGAAAAACATTACCGGTATAGTTATTAAATTATGGAACAGATAGTGTAGCACAGAGTTTTAAATTAACTGTAGAAGGGAGACCGCTAATGCGGTAAACACTCTCTGCAGGCAAATTTTCTCTGGAGACGATATAGGCATACTGTCCATACAGCATGGCGTCCTTGAAAAAGATGACGTTTCTGCACATGGCCATGTGAGGTGCATTAGTGGAGTGTGTCATATGGACAATTCTCCACTTTGTGGGAGGATTTGTTCACATCAAACGGATGGTTGTTTTTCTGCACGAAGAAAAGAAAGCTAAGCAACAGCGATAGGTAAGTTGTTGCTGCTATTAAAATGGCAATCAAAGTACTAGTATACAACATACTTTTCAAGAAAACATCTAATTACTTGAGTAATTTGGTCACATTCAAAAACTGCAACTATAATCTCAGACACCAAATCTGGCAAAAATGCCAAGGGTAAAGACCACAAGGTACAGTAAGCTTTCTTTTATATTTGACACCTGCAAAATCTGGAACAGCCTGCCCAATGAACTGAGAACAATCCCTGATTTCAACGAATTCAACAGGCTGATTCAGACATGGTCTGGGCCTCACTGTAAATGTGCTCAATGTCCTTATATTAAGCAGTCAGTGGCAATTCAACCTTATGGTTACCAATTTCACTGAGTTTCTCTGTTTTAAATTCGGCTCCCATAATGCATTTCAATTATACGTACTTACATTTATTAAGTGTTAATTTTATATTTTATTAAAATAAAATTTCCTGATATCTTTGTGCATGCTTTTCATAATAAAGCTGTCATATTTCTTATATAAATTTTCATATTTATGACTTTCTGTGATGTGTCATATATTATGTACATATATTTTTAAAACAATTATACTACTGTCTTGTGTTTTAATCTGCTATTACTGTTTGTATTGTAATGTTTTTAATGTGTATTGTTTCACTGTAAATATGAAATGTGTACCTGTCTGCTAAAATATGAAGTATTTGTGTTATGCCATGTCAGTAAAATACAGTACAGCTCATGCGATATTTCGAAACCCCACACTTCATGGTGGAGGACTTAATCCCCTCTACTTTCACTCCGAAATAAGTCTCCGCGGTGGAGGGATAGCTGCATGTACCTACAAATCACTACCTTGGGCACGCTGATGGCAACTCCACAGTGGTGGGGCTGGTCGACATTACTGATTGACATTTGAACAGCCAATGAACGAAGACCACCAATGAAAGGACTGAGACTTCATGAGTGATTTATAACCAGATACCATTTGAAGAATCAGTCATCTTTATTTCGATTATATATTTGGACAATAAAGAAATCATTTCAAATCTTGTATATTCTGAACATGTATATTTAGAAAAGGTTCTTTTGCAATAATTTTATGCTTTTACTTTATTCATAGACATCTAAACAAACTTACTTACTGACTTGATGAGGCACACCTTGCTGACTTTCTCTTGGAATGTATACATTTATCCTACTGTACCAAAGGAAAAGTAATCCTCTGAGATATACACAATTAAATTCCAAACGGGCATCCGGTTCAAACGAAAAAAAAGAAAAAAAAGAAAACACCGAACTTACACTGAAATGCAAACCACGTGCTTAGTCCTTGTGCAGTAATGGCACAGTCACAAGGTTGAATATACACAACATTGAATTAGTTCAATTCTGACTGCATGGGTACTGTAAGGGACTGACCATTTAATTTATCGGGTTAGAATTTTCTTTCCGACCAGGACATTATTTTTCTTTCATCACAAAAGAAAAATTGTATCAAGAAAATAAAGAATGAAAAAAATATCTTTTTTATACTACAAATCAGAACAAGGCAATTGTTTTCAAGCAGTTAACACCCCACCCCCGCCTCTTAGGAAATGAAATGCTCTCTCCCTTAATAAAGACTTCACTTCAGCGGATCTTCACAGAAATCAAGGCAGCAGTGACCATTGTCAACATTGCGAATATTGACAAGGATTAGCATCAAAGGATGATGTCAATTTCAGCTTGGGAAAGGTGTGTCTTTATCGTACTAAGCCATCTGACTTGGCACGTTGTACTTAACAGCCTAAATTAAGGTCCCACCATTAACAACGTAAGTTTGATAACTGTTCGTAATTAATCTGAACTCAGCTTATTGCTAAAATGAATAATACAATGGAAAATTGTCAAATCTCAGATGTTCAGAGATTTTAATTTCCAACAAATTTAGGTCATTCTGCGTGTATATATTTTCTCCATGTATATCCTATAATTTTGTCATTTTTTTAAGGGGAAACTATTAAAACAATTTTTTATTATACAAAAAAATATTTAAAAAAATAGGAAAGCGTATAGAAATGAGATGTCAACAAACTAATCGTAATATTGATCTATTTCTTATAATTATTTCGACGCAGATATTAAATTATGCATTTTCCTGTTTGTGACTGTTGGAGCGTTTGGTTATTGGGACAAAAAATAAATGTTAGCTAATTTCTTTGAATAGTTTTTGGCATGTTTCTGTATGCAGTATATTGCTTTAGAGCTACAGTTACTGTGTCTGACTGGATGAAGTGTGTGACTTACACACACACACACACACAGACACAGACACACAGACACACAGACACACACACACACACACACACACACACGCATACACATAAACACACATCTGACGAAAAAGAGTTAATGACATAGAATGCAATAGGAAAACGTACAGAAAAAGAAATAATAAAACACTAATTTTATTTGATGCTTAAATTTACTTGATGATATAAATATACATGTATATAATTGATGTACAGTATTTACATACAACAACTGGGCATATGTTTATCCCGGTTCAAGTAAGTTTTTAGATTTTGTATAGATGAGTTACTTATAATTTATGTTGTTAAATTGTAAAAGGAAGGAATTAATTTTGATACAAGATAGTTCTACAGAAAGGGAGCCAAAAAGGTCAAATTACTAAACATCTCTATAAGTAGTTAAGAGCAAGACCACTGTCACTTTTACAAACAACTAATCTGACTGACCCATGGAATGGAAGGCAGTAAACTGATAAATGCAAAAATTTGATGCTAGCTGTATTGATTAGTTCGTACGTTTTTCTTTCTATCACTGATTTTTATTTTATGAGGATCAAATAATGGAATAGCCTGTGGTTATAGTAGGAGTGAAACGATTAATCGATATATCGACGCCACATTAACTCCGTCAGGACGGGCTGAGATATGGTGGAGGGTTGTTTACTTAATCGTCTCCACTCTATTTCCACCCCCACCACAAAGTGTGGGTTTTGAAAGATCGCGTGAGCTCTACTGTAATTTAATTAATATCCACTGAACAACAAGTATTAATTTAATAATAAATGCTAAAGAATTTTAAAATTTACTTGAATTTTCATGGTTTCAAAAATATTACATGAAAAGGACTTAAGGCCACATTTTATCAGTATGCAGGGGCTATTCTAGGATGCGTGATTGCTGGAATCATGCTTATTTCTCGAGCCATAACTCTTCTAAACAATGACATAGAATGCTGAAAATCCAGACTTATTCTATGTCTCATTATATAGGTGCACAATAACTTCGTCTGAAATACAGCTATCTTGCAGAAACCAAAGCCAGGCAGATGGGAAATCTTAAGGCTATAACTCTTCTAAATGAGACTAACCCAATATATAAAGCACATGTAAGTCCATGAGGTAACAAACGTTCATACAAAAATTTCATCTGAATATATTGGTTGGTTCTTGAGTTATGCCTGTACCAATCAACATTCCGTGTGAAGATATGATGTTAAGTGTCACGGGCCATAACTCCATTAAAAATGGAGATATTGGGACAAAAGCCATAAAATGCACATCTAGGGCTATTAGATAAAGTGAACAAAATGCATCAAAATCTGTTGAATGAATCCTGAACTCTGCAGTGTTTCTCCAGTTTTCAAAGAAAAAGTGCCCTAAGGGCAACATGGGTCAAGTTTATGGGGCCTTTTGTATTTTCAAAGGACCCTGCCTATTACATTAAAATTCACACAACTGGACTTGTACATACAGTGGCTCTATCATGAGTGTTTTCTCTGAACATGCTGAATGGTTGTTACCAAAATTAAATCTTACTTTTCATTTTGGTCATTTTGAATCCATCCTTTTTATTTGGGATATAAGCAGTGTGATTATTCCATTTTCTTGTGCATGATCGGCCAGACTATCACTTCTGATACTGGTATCACATGCTAAGAGAAAGTCACCATTGTCATTAATTTTGATTCCTTTGTTTCCTACGATCTCTAAATTCATAGAGTCTGCATTTATAGCAAACCAACAGTTGTTGTCATTTTCAATGACCCAAGTATTCAGCGAGAAAAAGAGAAATTCTTCACGATTCGTTTGTTCAAGACCTCTATCAAAGTAGAAAGTGATTTTGATCAATGCAAAGTTTGATGCATCAACCAAGTGATACAATAATGCATCTTGATGACTTAGTGGTCTTGCCAAATAGTATAGGACACTAAGCAACAGATATCAAATGATACAGATGGCTATTTTTGTTCACCTTGTTTGATGCATTGCAAATGTTTATATGCATCCTTTCACATTTTACCCTAAAGAATGCACAAGGGCATAGTCTGGAAAACACTAGCTATGCTTGTTGAAATTTATTTTTCGATTATTAAAAGAATCAGCAAACAACTATTGCAATAACTCAGAAATTCTGGATTATTTATTGTTTTACATCAATCCGATAATGGTTTATTTTAATTCTTTTTTGTTTAGGTGCGCTTGAGATTTAAAATTTTTTGGTTATTTAAGAAAACATATCTGAAAATTTACCTGTCACTAACTGAAAGCTTCTGATCAAACTGATTGCCACATCAAGCAATCAAATCGCTGTTGGCAATTTTGTAATTAGTAAGTGTAAATTTATTAATTAGTTGAAAAATATCTCAAGCTTAAAAAGTGAGTCACACTGATTTAGATTCAGTACTGCAATAAAGGTTTCATTAAGAAATGGATCAACATCAAACATTTTATAAGTGCACGACTAAGTATTAAACACATGTATAATGTATTTCAGTAATATAAAGTCTATCAAGCATAAAAACTAGACCAAACTGACTAAAATTTTGGAATGTAGTCCTGTAGAAGATGCATCTATATTAACCCATTTTTTGTAAAGTTGAGTTACACTCCTTGAGACGGAAACACATAAAATGTTTAAAGAGGGTGGATGTAATACGGTTCAAGATATGATTGTTATCAACAAGCCTATGAAATAACAAAGTCACTCAGTCATTGAAAATAAGTTACAGTAACCTACTCTTTCTATAGGTGACATACCTTCCTCTCGATACATTTACACAACCAGTTTTGATGAGAGCAGGGGAAATACGGCCCAAGACATGGATGGTGTAATAAACTTGTAATAAACAAATACATGAACCATCAAATAAAGTCACGAGTCAAAACACCATATCCCTTACAGCACTGTTGTCATGGGGATAAGAAGAGGACAACAATGTAAATTGATTAGGTAGTGACCATCAAATACATACCTACTACAACAAGTAGTTGACCACCCATAATCAGATCTACAGTTCCAGCTAGCTTTGTAAATGTATACTTCCCAGCATCTGACAATTTAACATCAGACAAGGTGAAGGACAAAATGCCTTGTGACAGGTCACCTGTAAACCGACATCGGTTGTCAACAATATTGGGGATTGAATGACTGCTTTGGAAAACCATCAATGATGCATTGCCTGCTTGATGTTGGATGTATCTATTGGTATCATCATCTAAGTTGGTAATTGTCCAATTCATATACGCATCTCCATCAACAACAGCTACATACGGAGTTCCTAGAATGATAAATAAACCAAGATTGAAAATAACATATTACATGCAACATACTGTTTTATTTTAGAAATCTTATCATGTGATTTTCAATTCTCTAACTGCTAATTAATAATTCTTTCTAACCTAAATTATGAGAATGAATGGTCTCCAGTTTTCTCTCACTTTAGAGTCCCAGATTCCAGCTTTTTACATCTTAGTAAGATCCCTAAGACCATATCATCAAAAATGGCAAAACTAATTGTGTTACAAGATTGAGTCATATCCTGCATCCAGTCTGAGTTTTAAATACAAAAAAAGGAGAAACACATACAAACATTGTATGAAGACAACGACTGAAAAATAATGACCATGATATCTGCATAGTTTCATTTACCCATTCACATGCACACATGTACAATTGTAAACAGGTATATATTTAGCAAATTTCAATGTGTTCCCATTAGGAATATAGCAATATATTTATATATTGCTACATATCGGTACACTACCATATCGCAATTTGTATCAGTTCAAATTTTCTCCATATAAATATTTCCATCCTAACTGTCTATTACATATACTGGTTATGAAACTATTTGTTTTCAAAACATGACATTACTTGGTACTATGAAAGAACACCATAATCAGCAGAGCACATGGTTTAGTAATGGCTTGTGGTCAATCATTGTTGAATAAGCCTGAGGAAGATCTTTTACTAAATAAACTGGCAAAGAGCACTGTCTGGACTCACTTTGTTTTTTAAAACAAAGAAGATAGTGGAATCAATAACTTGTTTGCACTGTACCATTGAAGCGACAGCTTGAGTTATTCTGAAGGGACTACTAGTACTCACCAGACACACGCATCGACATCATCCATATATGAAAGTTGTTCATTATTTATCTTTAAGCTGCAAACTCTTCTCTCTTACAATGGTCATACATATAATCTATTTTTTCTCACAGTAAAGACAAACAGAGCCGATAGTACATGCTATTTATTATAATCACGTTGACAGTGAGTATCACATGGGTTTTCAAAATGGTCTGCTTAGTACATATCGATATACACTGCAATACAATCATTTTGATCAAGTGTTTCAAGATGGATATTTAAACAAGAAATTTTTAGATCAAAATTATAATAAGAAACATTAATACCGTAAATGGCACCTTGCATGCCCATCCAGTGTTTATTAGTTCCAGATGTAGTGCTAACAAAGTAAACATAACTTGCAGATGTCATTATTTTCTTCTCAGACCTAACATAACCATGATCTCTGACATTTATACCCAAGAATCTGCAGTCTTCTTTATTACCCTAAGTGCAAGTCATCAGCATAGTTTGGTCATGGAATTTACTCTAGAACAAAAGTTGTTCTGCAACACTCTTTTGACCACAACATTATCTGGCCTCTTCCATACCTTAAGTGCAAGCCCTCCACATACTTTGATCAAGGTAAATGGTCTACAACTAAAGTTATGCAAAAACCATTTTCCTTCTTTCAATCTCTGTGACCCTGACTTTTGACCATTTTGTTCCGAAATCAACAGGCTTCAGTCCTACCGAATGTCTAAGTCATCTACCAACTTTGGTGAAGGTACATAGTGGATAACTGAAATATTGATGCAGAAACCCTTTTCTTTTACTTAGTGACCTTCACCTTTTGGCCCCATTTTTAACCACCCAAAATCAATATGCTTCTTCCTTGCAATCCACAAAGTTTAGTAACGGAAAATTGGTCACATACAGGTGGGAGGATAATATAATAACATCATACACTCCACCTTATGGTGGGCATATAGAAAGGATATATGTGATAGAAAGTACCATGAATAACTAAACTGACAATGATGTTGCTTAATATGATGATGCTGCAGACGAACAGATGCTTTTATTGGTAAAGATATCTTAACAGTTGTTGTTCACACTTTTATTATTTTCATTATTTTCATTATTATTATTATTATTATTATTATTATTATTATTATTATTATTATTATTATTATTATTATTATTAGTATTATTATTATTATTATTTCCAGAGACACGCACTACCTATATATCTGCTATTATTATCAACATCATCATCTATTAGTAAGATGATTTATCTAAATACAATTTTACTCTGTTTTTAGCAATTTTTGGGAGATTTAATTCAGTGTCATGTTTGTAGAGTAACTCTCAACCATTAAATATAGCCATCCATCAATGCATGCATACAGGTAGACAAAAAATAAACAGATTGGACACAATGCAGGGGGATCTCCAGGCATATTTTTAATTGTTATTGAAGATTAGGGCTTGTAACACACACATACACACACACACACACACACACACACACACACACACCACCTGAACAGTTGGGTTTTTTTCAAGTATTTCACCCTTTGCTCCCCCAGCCCACCCATTGACCACCACATACATCCCACCTAAAGGTCCAAAACACCTATCAGGATGTCACTTCCAGGTTGTACAAAACATGACTGCCAAGAAATAGTACCAATTTATTATAAAATGCATTTCAAATTTAGCTGTAAGGTGTAAACCTCAAATGCAAGCTGGTTATATAGTTTCATATATCTATTATTATCAAAGAAAGGATGAATATGAATTTATAAATGGCGTATGAATACATATAAAGTTCAGGTGTTGTTCACTTACTGTACCGTTCCAGAGCAAGACAAATGTTAAGTTTTAATGGTACTTCATTTCAATATGATTTACCTCTCATATATTTCTGTTGACATACACTTTTGACTGCCATAGAATATTTCATATTTGTCCAAATTAAGAAACAAGAACAAGACAACAATAATGGTACGTGTACATGCTTAGGACTTAAGTAATGAGAAGGTACATTCCCAGTGAATCATAATCACAGTAAAAAAGCTGGTGAAACAAAAACGGCTAATTTTCAGTTTAAACATACTTCAAAAAAAAAAAAAAAAAAAAAAAAAAAATAAAACCCATAAATGGTCACACACTGGAAGTCAGGGCAGGTACAAAAGGTAATGATGAATTGGGTGAGTAATTATCCTGTATTATCTTAACTGCATACCCATGAATAGGTAAGCACGGGTGTTATTTGAGTGTTTAGGCCTTTGAATCAGGTGATATAATGTTAATTTAACATTGATTTTTAAAGGATAGCAGGAAACATAAAAGCATATTGGCACTGGTGCATATTGTATCGGCATGTTCTAAAGCGTAGCAAACTGAAATTAAAGAACATCGGGACCGCTCAGTAAAAGGTCCTAAGAAGACACTGAATGTGCATCCAATATGCAACCCATGTATTTTCTCATCTTTCCACATCATCGCTGCTATAAAAATGTTGACTTTATTGTTCTACATACATGAATAAGGAATGGCAAATATTAAATATCCTTGAACCATGATTTAATGTCACAGTTTTGCTTCCCGCAGTTCATGACAAGCTGGCCCAAACCGAATGAACCAATGTGCCAAAAGTCCCGGAGTAAAATTAACGCTGGCATAAATTCTGTATTTAGATGTGGGATATTTGTGTTTGAAGGGGGAGCTCTGAATATGTGTTGTTGGCTGGACTGGGGCTGTGTGGCTTTGTAGAACTTCGTTGATGGACCCCGTGGGCAGTCAAGATGATTCTACTTCTTAGCCTGGAGCGTATGTGAGAGACCGGTGTTGCTGGTCTCTCAAATCCTGGGAAGTCGCGGAGGGGATGAGTTCTCTGAAGAGGGTTATCGCCTCCAGGGGAGCAGCCCCCATAAGATTCTTACTGAGCTCCAGTAAGACCTTGGATGTGTCGAAAGCAACATCCCTATAGAGATGGAGAAGCTCCGCTGATAAAGCAATGGACATGGGTAACACATGCCTAGATGTTTTGGCCACTGTTTCTAACAAACGTATAAAGGCAGCTGGTAACAGAGATTCCTCCTTCAGCAGGCTGAAAGAGGCTGCATAAAAAGGTCAGCATGTGAGGCTATGGTAACGACAGACTTAGCCTTTAGTTCTGACCAGAAGGAAATACCCACTTGTGCTACTCCAGCATCCAATGTGGGGGGTTCAAGGAGCCATGAAGGGGTATGAACCCTATAACTAGCTGCATCGACCTCTCTACCATGGAGCCATGGCCTTTAAGTCAATGCCTGCATGCAGTAAAAGGACCATTCACTTCAATATGCAGCAAGATCTTACCTGTTCTCAGGTGTCGTTTCTATTAATGAATTAAAAACTGATGTTTTAATTATAATAAAGTCAGCAATGCTTTTTTTTCTTCCAATGATGTCATTAACACTTATTCTGAATATTGGAGAAAAAACATAACAGCTTGTCCTAAACTGACTTTTTTAAGAAGAAAAGGTGTTCGATCACTAAACAGACATAAATGAAAGTAAAGACTGGTGTGCGACCTCCTTCCGGAAAATACAAATAGCAAAAGTCAGATCAAATGGAATATGAATTCATATGATTCCTTACTGTATTAAAACAGAATCAAGATGAGTCTGCAGAGTAAATCGGCATTGATAGGGTTAATTAAATACCTACCTGAGCTAGAAAAAGGAATAAAATGATGCTTAATGATAATAATTGTTACGCTAACACCCCTTTTCGGTATGTAACTAAAATGCAAGGTTAATTTAAAAAAAAAAAACGTAACTAAAACATGCCAATAACTCAATCGAGAGAGAGAGAGAGAGAGAGAGTTAATTCCAAACAGGAATAATACTTGATCTCAGGGTAACTTCACACAGTGAAAACGACGCACATAGTGAAAATACTACATTCGTGATGTATGACTTGAAACAAAGGCAATTCTTCTCTAAGTATTTTAAGCCACCATAATAATGTTGGCTACTGGGAAAAGAATGAGGGCTAGTGCGCATGCACCAGGGTCATGAGTTAGACATTGGAGCTATGGGAGGATGAATTATCATAATATGGTTGAGGGTATATTCCGTCCAGAAAAGAGTAAGCTATTCAGTAGCAACAAATTATGTATTACTGATAATAGAGAATATTTTAGCGAAAACCCCACGTCGATATGACCAGAAATTCGGCCATAACACAATTTTTAGATGGCCAAAATGGTGGTCATATTGTATTAGGGGAATCATTTTCAGTTAGGACCAACTTGACATCATAAGAAGCCTTTTAGGAGTAGCAATAACAAAATGTTCAAGATGGCTGCTAATACTACACAGCTTAGAACTGAAAGTCACATGACATTAATTACAATATTACAGAAAGAATAAATATTTAATATTTTATATAAATATTTATTAAACCTTATAAAAGTTAATTTTACTTGACCAAAGTTACGAACAGCAATGTTCAACAACCTTTGTCACAAAACAAGAGCTACTGGTATTTGTGATGGATGCATTGCAAGGACCCCACGTGCTATAATTGGCTCTGAGCACCTTAAGCAGAGGAACTTTGTGGATAACAATGGGGTGTTTCCAACAATAATGGGTAATAAATATATAAAGCAAGAGCCTATAACATATCCCCGCGGTATCCCATTTACATAAACAACTCCTTCTGAAAGTACCCTAAATTCCATAACTCTAAATTTGTTTACCACTTCAATAAATGTGCACAATTTCATAGAGATATATCCAACGTTCAAAAAACTGGATAGCCGATGCTCGTATAAATCTAGATTGGGCGCCATCCATATTATATGTAAGCTGCCCGTCAGGCTTGTAAAGAAAAGTGTAGATTTCCCTCACAAAATGTGATACTTTTATTTTCAATTGTTTTAATTACACTGGTAAATTACATGTATTAATATTCATCCTCCAGCTGGGATTCCCCTCACCCTTATAAAGACCATCAGCCTACTTGTATTAAAAGCTATAAACTTTGTGTACAAAGCGAAGTACAATATCTATGAATTGGGAACAATAATATTTCTGTTCCTTGTTTACCTATAATTTGTGCTCACTGTTTCCTCATGTATAATACTAATCTAAGAAAAGAGAGTGCGGATAATGAATGGATGAACAGAAAAACAGATGAAAACTATAGGAGTGATGAGCAATTTGTTCATGTAAATATAGCCTGCCCTCTCACATCCCACGCCAACCCCATGATGGAGACGAGTCCATAGTATGAAAAAGTACACAACTCTTCAAAAAGATAGCAAGATAATAATCAGGATTGTCAACATACATATCTTCTGATTATGATTGTCATCCACTACAAACTGCACAAAACTGTCATACATTGAATCTAGCAATAAGTAAAAAGAAGGGCAAAAACTCATAAAAGTCATGAGATCACAAAGATTTATCAATAGGAGCATTTTCAGATGATGAACATAATATTACCAGCTATCCATAAACAGGAGTCTTTCAGAGAGACTGACGCTGTACTGACCTACATGAATTTTCAGGAATTTATGATAAGACCGTTTCTTAAGCAACAGATTGGCACCATTTTCATTCAGGACTAACCTGATATCATAAGAAGTCTTCTGGTGAAAACCCCATGTTGGTATTACTTCCCATTCAAAAGGAGTAGTGATAACAATATTTTTCAATATGACCATTGTGGTGGCCATATTGTATGTCCAAGCAGCATCATTTTCATTTAGGACCAACTAAACACTGAAGTGAATGTGAGTCTAAAGTTTTATGGCAATCCTCAAAGTAGTTTAGGAGGAGTAGTGATAAATTGTGCTAATGGACAGATGGACACCGGACGAAGGACAACAGACCATCCCATAGTAGACCTATCCAGCACGTGAGGGCTGCCATGTTGATTGTGTTCAGTTTTAAGGGGTTTAGGAACCGACCGTTCAATTTTATGGAGTAGGGGCCTGAGATTAAAAAAAACAAACAAATAAAACAAATATCGGTCCACAAATAGCTTGAAACAAAAATGCTCTTATCCTGATTTGTTGAAAAAAGGACTAATTCTTTCCATTATATATTTTGTGAACATGTTGACACATTTTTTTTAGCAGATGATTAACACACGTGTATAAGGTTAATGATTTATGTCCGTTTAAACATTTTGCTGAATACTTGATAAATTAAAACAGCTGGTGTAAAACATTAGTGCAATATACAGCTTCACAAAATATTGTTACATATTGTTACAATGCGACCAAGTAATATTAATGATTTGAACAGCAAATAAGGACTTCCTTACTGAGGATAAAGCAAAATAGAAGGAATTATTAAACTACAGCAAACTGAGTCCAAACACAGTAATATAGATGACGAATTTCCACATAGCCCAGAATTTAGATTTTACTAAAGTGTGCACACACAGATACAAAATTCCAGATCAGACACATATCTGCATAAATACACATATAAATAAATGCATCTTATGTAGAGTTTAGACATGTAGTGGTACCAGGCTTAAGTTTTGCTATTAGGTGGTGGGTTCATTCTTATTCTTTGAACACACTTCTACGTCAAACTTGTATTCTCCTCATTTCACATAGAGCTAAATATATTTATTAAAACGCTCCCAGAAAAATGTGACAAACATGTACTTAACTGCGATATTTTTGTCTGATTGATGCTGTCAAGGAGAAGCAGATTGCAAGAGACACATTTTCTCACATAAGTACTATACTCAAGGTAGGTCTTGTAATTACTATGCTATAGCTGAGGGCAAGCACCCGAGAATTGGTATAGAAAGCAAGTTTTCATACAATTGTGAACACGATGAGGGAGTGATTTTCTAAATACATGCAAAAGAAATGTTAATATAGGTAGGATTTGCAAAACATAATATACGATCTTGTGTGCATTCTGTTGATTTATTGCACAATCGTTTTAGAATTTAGCATGAATCCTGCAATCGTTCTTCATAGAATAGACTGTACAGACTATGCTCAACTTAAGTAGTCATCGCCATTTTTCTTCTTATGTCTCAGATAATTTGAGGGGGATAAAAGTGGCGGTTGAAAGGAGAACGCAGGATGAATTAAATATAGCACAGGAGCCTGAAATAAACTACGGCAAAATAAATGGAACAGTCACGAAAGCAGTTAATAACAGCAGAGAAAACAAACCTAAAAATGACAAGCTTACTACTCAGAAAACAGATGAACAGATACTAAAGGAAGGAAAGAAGCAGCAACAGTTGGCTGCCATAGAAGCTTCAAATACATATTGCAAGAAAAATTGTGATGGGTCCTCAGCAATCTCAAGTTTCAAAGACATCTCCATCCTAAGGAAATCAGCCCCAATAACATCATATCAAATGGGTACCATGTATGTTTAAATGGAACAACCTTAATGACATATTGTATTTACCTCCCTTCTCTCAGAGCACTGCTTGGACTTTGGGCAAAATAAAACAACAACAAAATAAATTGAGCATCTACGGGAAATGCTCCCATTGTTCATTATGAACCGATGAACCTCTAAAGACAAGCCAAAAAATGATGCATGTTGTTTAAATACACAAACTCGCATAAGCTGCAGTGGAAAAAAGAGACCGCATATTGGCAGGCTTTTACAGTAGTTGTCTCTATGCCTTTTAAGGCAATACGAATAGATAATAAATATAAATGTTATGTTGTTTGTTATTCATAGATGATGTGGGTAAAAGCAGTGAAAAGAAAAATGTTAAGGTAAATAGTGGCAGTCACTGAAAATTCTGCAGATGGTTGTATGCCATATGGACTATATTCAGGATATCTAGAAAGCCTACAATAGCGCGACCTTGGGAAATATATATGTGGCTCCCATTTCTGCCATTATTGTGCTCATGTGCTGTAAAAACCAAACAACCAACCTGCCACACACATCATGATCAAGATTTATACAAGACTGCTGTGGCTATAAAGTGAACGGCTTGCATTTCCATTATACTTCACATCTACATGTAAGTGTAGTAATTGAATGACTCACACATGTATAAATGAAGGATACATCATTTATAAGTAAAAGGCCTAATTTGCATATAAAATTATAACTATTCACCTATACGTGATCCATTAATAAAGCGATAGGTCACTTATAAGTGAATAATATAAGTGAATTACAAGCCACTTATAAATTTGTTTCATAAAGGCTATCATGGAGTTCTGTAAATATAAGCAAAAGAAAGAAACTAAACAGAACCTTAATGCAAATTTTCGAGGACTAAGGCAATGACCCTGTGGTAAATGAGTCAAATGAACAGATGAACATGCCGAAGAATGAACTGTCATAGTTTCATAATAGTTCATGTCAAGACTGATGTGAATATATCATGGGTTTAAGGAAATATATGCAAATGAAAAACGTTAACCAAAACCTTAAGAAACTGTTGATGCCACCTCCTACATTAAACGTGATTGTCACAACTATGAGCCATATATTTATTAACAAATGCGATAGTGTTACTCTTGTTATTCTTATTATGTGCTTTATTTCTCTCAGAATAATTATATTTTCCAAGATGAAAATGGTCTTGTTCACTGTGCTCAGATCACTGAAAATTATAAACATCAGAACCTAATTCATGCAATTACATGGCCTGCACAATCTCCAGATCTAAACATTACTTAAAATTGGTGGCTACTTTTGAAGACCTGAACATGAAATCTGAGACATATTGAATAATATCCCCGTAGTGTACATCAGAAACATGGAAGAAAGTTCCAATCATCATCAAATAATGATTATCCCTGCTATACTGTTGTTATTGGTAGTTAAATTAACAGTTCAGGGCATTTTGCCTAACATTCTCTCTCTCACTTAAATATCTAGCTATTTCAAACCTTTTTCTACCTATCGATTTATATACATGTACGTACCTGTTTTTTGCTCTTCTAACTAAATGCATTCTAATCTTTTCTCATCTACATATCTACATATTTTTGATAACTTAAATTATCGGCACATGGTTTGAAGGTGCCAACAAAGATAAAAGAAAACAAAAGTTAAAATAAATATAATGTGATTTCCTTAAAAGATCCCATATTTTATCTGATCTTGTCTTTTTACTCTTGTTGGGATATTATGTTTGGAGCAAGCTCAGATTTCCAATGGGCAAGTTCAATTTTCCAGTCAGACAGGGCAAGCTGACTTTCATAAAATTTTAAATCCCTGGATTATATCATCAGGACCACAAGCTTTTGATGGGTTTAATCCATGTACCCAATTTTGAATTCCTACAGACGTTACTATTATATTATTCATTTTTGCTACTTTTGGAAATATACATGGTGAAACAATGTCACTGGAGTGAGAAAAACACTGCAGAAATGGGTGTTTAGTGTTTCAGCTTTCTCTGCATCTGTTTCTAACAATTTGGTATATATCTGTCTTAAGTGAAAGAATGCCCTAGGAATATTTTGTCCTAGCTGTTGATGTATTTCCAGAATTGTTCAAATCATGTTGTTAATGTAGTTCATACATTTTAAAAACAATTTCTTTAATTTTAGCTCCTAACTGTTTACACATTTGTTCTTCATTTTTCCCGCCAATACGTTTCACTTTAGGATACGTTTTGTTTCTTCTAGGAACTAGTTTTCTAATTTTGTTTGTAATCCAGGGCATCGACACAACTGATCTACTCAATACTGAAGGAACATTTGTTGAACTGTAATAGTTAGAAAAGATTTATAATTATCGTGTTTACTTCTATATCGCTCTTGTTTTCAAGACCATTTAAATAATGGAATTTAGCAAAGGCGCTAGCTTCAGATCTCGCTGCATCAAAATGATCTTTGCTAAACAAATAGAAATTTCAAAGATTTGTTTTTTGGATGATACTTGTACAAACAAGGTAAAAGCTACAGTATGACATCATGGTCACTATACCGGTCAAGTGAATGAATGTATGAGAACTGGCCCACTAATGAGGTCATCAGGTCTAATATATTTCCATCACAAGCTGGAAAGACATCTATTTGTTCTAAGCCATGGTCATTTATAATATCAATCAGGAACTGGCCCTCTGAGTTACTAAGCATATTGTCCAGTTTGCCTATTATATTTGTCCAGTCAAAATGTTATTATAATTAAAATCCTCCAAAATGTGTATATATGCTTTATGTCTGTTCTTATCAGGTTTTTTTATTCTCAAGCTGTTATCGTAATAAAGGAATATAATTGTCACAGTGTCTGCTATGTCCTCTGTACCAACTACCTATGTAGTGGGATGATCCAATCACTACGATTGCAGCCCAAACATATTCTGATCCATTGTCCAATTTGGCCAGAGGCATATGCGTAAAAGATGTGTATGTACCGGTAATAATACCCATCTATATTGGAAAGTTCTATCATTGCAATATACATTAAAATCACATCCGTCTGAAAATGAATCCGATGTGTCTAGTTTTTCAACATCTAGAAAAGAAACTGACTCCAACCTCTTGGCCCTAATGCTATTTATGTTTATTGATACCAACTTCAAGTTTATTCAGACAAGTTACTGTTCTTGTATTTGGGTTTGTATGAAGTGTTATCACTTCCTTCCAAATTTAAGATATTACATGTATTTTTAGTTTGAATGGGTTGGTTGTTTTCAAACAAGAGGTAAGATCATTTTTAACTTTTAGATTTAGGACATATCCAAGTACAAGATGAAGCTTGAATTCATTGTACTCTAAATTACCCATGTATGAGCAGTCATTGTGGATTGAAAGGTTGCACTAGTCACATTACAGGAATCACGGTACTAGTTCAGCTCCCATAGTAAACTTTATGCAAACACCATGATGTTAAAAATTCAATAACTTTAAAAATATGGATGCTCATGATCAAACCTATATTTATCAGAACAGATATATCCTTGATGACAGTTTCGGTGTAGAGAAAACCATGCGCTGCGGCATTTTCTGGATCTTCATGTGTTTGAAACACGTATTTTTAATTCCACACCAGAGAGTCAGGTGTTAAATTCAGTAACAAGTTTTCCAAACTCAAGTCTGTAACAGGACTTAAATTCCATCAGTAAAACATTGTCTCTTATTTTTTTCAGTTACAACTAGGATAAGCTCTCAAAAGATTCTTTCTTCTAAAATCTTATTTTCATTATCAACCAATTCTGGACAGCCAAACCCATATATACTCTATTTTATGTTCACCCATTTCTAGACTGGTTCCCATTGTTTCATATAATTTGTACCGTGAGTCTTATATCCACCTGTGATTTACTTGACCTATGTATTGTAGTAGAATGCATCAGTAAACAGTGCGCTTAGTTCTGCTTTTCAAAGATTACATTAGTGAATATTAAATTATATTGCAAGTTCGTGTACTCCAATAATAGAATTGTGCATTTGGCAACCTTTAAGTATTTCCGCTTCATTAAAAAATCAGAAAAAAAATATTAAGATAAATCTGTCAAATCAAGAGTTACCTGTTTTTACTATCACCATTTATCTTTCTTCAATTTAAGATTTTAATATATTATCAGCCTTGTCATATTATGCAATAAATGAGTAAAAGATATAGGTGACCATCTATATGTGCATGTATTACTACAGAAAAGGAGATTTAAATGACAGAAAGTTACCTAATATTCCCCCACAACACATAATTTAAAACTAAAGTAAGGTAGGCATAAGCCATTTAAAATACAAAATATGAAGTTCTAAAACATTCACTGAATGACATTGGTGGGACACAAAGACATGAGGGGTCATCACCATTAAGCATGGTGGTAGAGACCTAAGTGATCATATCTGAAGCATGTTTCAAAACACAACTAGGAAATATCACATTGCTGACAATAATTACTCTATGAATGGTAAATTGTAAAAAATTTATATATCTGATTACACAGATATTAACCAATGCAAACCACTCCACCTATCATAATCAAATCTACACACTTTATACACTGCACCCCCCTCACCTTTCATGGCAACATTTGCCATATCTGAAACTGTGTTTAATATCCCACTGAATGTCACTCTAAGGTATACAAAAGGTATTCATTTTGCTTGTTATCAACAAATAGAGCCATAATTTTGCATTTATAGTAATGGTAATTACACATTCATATGCGGAACCAATGTAGGGCTGTTGTTCACGATACAAATTCAGCTCCCATAGCAAACCTATGCAAACACCATGATATAAAAAATTCAATAACTTTAATTTTCTGAATGCTAATTATCAAACCCATATTTATCAGTATATACATATCCTTGATGACAGCTTCGGTGTAGAGAAATCCATATGAGTCGCATCATTTTCTGGATATACATGTGTTTGAAACATTTCTTTTTCTAATTCAGCACCAAAGAGTCAGGTGCTAATTTCAGTAACGAGTTTTCCACACTGAAGTCTGTAAAAGGACTGAAATTACATATATAAAACATTGTTTCTATTTTTTTCAGTTACAACTATGATAAGCTCTCAAAAGATCCTTTTTACTAAAATCTTGCTTTCATTATCAACCAATCCTGGACAGCCAAACCCATATATATTCTATTTTCTAGACGGGCCATTTTCGTCTGTATAGTTTGGGCAAAACCCATCATTTTCGTCTCATATTAATTTTTCGCACTCATTTTTGTTACCCACGCATCTCAAATGATTAAACGTTAATGTAGCGAAGTACAGTAGCGTAGCGAGTGGGGGGGGGTGGCAAGGGGTCGGTGGCCCCAGGCGGGACTTTCTAGGGCCGGCAGTTTGGTAAGAGTACCGTATATATCATAAATAATACGAATGGAGTAGGTGCGTAATTTTGTTAGTTGGCCCTGGGCGGCGCTGCGCCACTGGCAAAGTAATCACCATTAAAATTGTCGCAATGCATGCGCATTACACTATGACGTTGCTAACCTTTGAGTTCATAAATATATGGCATGAAAGTGTATGTATTGTTTCCCACCAACATAGATTCCATTAACGTCACAGTGCACCCACAGAGACTCATGTCGTTGCTTAAAATTTACCTATAAATCATATATATATATATATATATATATATATATATATATATATATATATATATCCAGTACATATACAGATATACATTTTGTAGTTACATTTTAAGCAACGGTTACGATAAGAGCCCCTGTTAGTGCACAAGAAGAACATGAGTAATTTTCAGTAATTGAAGGATCGCGGAAACATAAAGATGAAAGATGAAGACTATCAGGTATAGCGCTCACCTCTGACGAATCCATGTTCCCACAAAATCACAAATGTTATTATCCAAAGCATATCGATTATGACAGTAGTGTCAAAACGAAATTGCACCTTTTCCTTCTTCCGAAGTGCCTAGCGTCATAAACTCTGTAAACAACTGTTTCATTTGTTCCTACCACACGCAAATTCCAAGGTATGGTTAATTTGCACAAGATGTGTGGGCGCAGAAAGAACTCACTCGTTCCCCTAAAACCACGTTCCGCACAACTCGTAAACAATGTAAGTTGTATTAAAAGTTAATTTAAACTTTGAATGATTGTTATAACTGAACTAAAAGTCCAAACTTCAAACTAGTTATGGCCGCTGACCCTTGTTCCGTGACAGTTTCTTTCCGCGTACTCCGTTTTGCTTATCTTGTTTATTGCATCCATTTCGGAGAAGTTGATCACAGCGCAACTCGCGGCCATCGTAGAGATGAGAAAAGAAATGTATGGTGACACAAAATGACAACAGTGTCATCTTAATATGAATCAATATTTTGCTTTATTAACATAAAAGTTGTAGCAAATGTTGATGAATAACTTTATAAGCTGGTCCAAAAAGATATATCCCGGCGAGATCCTTCCAAAGGGAGGTTACCGACTGCTAAGAGTCAATCAGAAACTCGTCGTCTTTCCGATGCGACTCGAAATACTCGAAAGACGGATCTTTGGCGGATGTATATAATACTACTACCTTTCTTTTACTGTTTTTCTTATACGTATAGAAAATGATACAACATAATAAATGAAATACTGCACCCGTCAGATACCCCCATAAATTTAATAGTGTACCCGAAAGATAGGGAATAGCTTATATCCCAGGGTGTGCAACAAACGGATTTCCTTCAGCTTTCTTCACTGAATGATAATTGTTGAGCATGTGCAGCACTGAATCTAGTGAGTTGAGGTGTTTGTTCATAGTGTAAGTAAACCTACACCCGCCAACGGAAGCGGTGTAGGTAGATCAATGCTATTCTTATTTATTGGAAGCTTATGTCCTCTGTACCAAAGCTATTTTTGTTTATTTTTGGATTTGGTTTTTGCATCTGGGTAATTTGGGGCTGTTTTTATTCTTTAAATAGAAGCGTACTTCCTTTGTTGGACTGTCTTTCTCATACTTAAAAAAAACCAAAATATAATGTTATAACTCAAAATACATTACACGTCACTCACCCCGTAAACCGAATAGAGTAGCCGAAGGATATATAATATCTCATCCCCAGGGTGTGAAACAACCGGGTATTCTTCAGCTTTCTTCGCTGAATGCTAACTGCTGAGCATGCGCAGCACTACAACTGGTGAGCTAAGGTGTTTCGTACGTATCTGAAAGTAAAACAAGAATAAGGTTGGTACCAACAGAGAACGCAAGAGTAATAACATGTTACAAAGTTGTAACTGAGGTTAATATGCATGAAATGTGTGAAAAGGAAAGAATTTAGTTAGCTGCATAGAATTTTTTGTTGCATGGTTTGTTTTGAAAGGTATTTATGAACACATTATTTTGTATATGAAGTCATGGCGCTGTTTGGTATAGGACAAAACAATCATATATTTGGTAGAACATACGAGAAGGTTTTATAGTCACATACAGAAGAGTATGATAGAAGCAGAGGTAAAAGGAAAATATGTAATTACAGAAGGGATGGGTAACTATTACCTATGTTGCCTTGTAAATGTATACATATTCCATAAGGAAGACAGTGATGAAATAAAGCCGAATGAAAGAACTTAGAAGGCGAAGATGAAATATAAGTATGTCTGTTAAGTATGAAAAATATAACTGGAGAGTTGGGCATGTTGATTCTGACATCAGAGTTCACAATTGTAGCATATTTCAATACTAAATCAGTTAAGGTTGTTATATGTTTAAAAGTCATGGTTCATCAACTAAATACAAAAGATCTATATGTCTGCACTGTTCTTTCATTAATCAAAATACTTATTTCAGTAGCAGTAATACCAAAGAAACGCTTAAGATGTTTTATAATACTAACTGTGCAAACATTTAATTATATTTATTTGATAACTTGTGAAGAGAAATATGTTAGACAAAACCGTCAGCAAATATCTAAAAGCATGAACAAATACAGACTTTACATAAATAACTTTATTGATCCGTCTTTTTTGCCTCATGTCTCCACACACTTTAATGATGGCTTCCATAATTTACAATATTTTTCATTTCAGGTAATTTATATCGTTAATTCGGAAATGGAACGTCTGTTAAAGGAAACATATTGGATTCACAGTATGGATAATATCTATCCAATAGGTTTAAATTCTAAGATTATATATATGAACCTGATTAAAAAATGTATTGCATTTGGTCACTTCTATTGTTATTGGTGTGGGTCAGAAATACATTGCCAATAGCTGATTTAGATGGGCTGAACCCACTTTAAAGTATATTGCCTACAATGCTATTGGATATTTCTACTTCTCAACGGCAACCTATACAACGCAGCTGTTTGTTTTTTGTTGTTTTGTTTTTTCTTCTTTTTTTCATAACATTTTGTTGTCTTATTTACATGATAAAAGATACAAAAATGTCACAACAATAATATGTGCATGATATAGATATATTAAAAACAAAACCACCCCTTTTCTGATATGTCAGAAATATATGCTCAAAATCTGGTTTAGCTCTACTGAACCCGCTGCAAAGGATTTTGCTTACAAGAGATTTTGTCATCAGCGGCAACACTTTTTATACAAATAGCAGACTGGTCCCTTTCTTTTTCCCTAAAGCTGTATGTATTATGAAAATGACCTAACCAACACCAATGGAGCTGGAATTTTATTTTGTAATTTTATTTAGTATTTGTAGAAAACACTAAATTTGTAGAAAACTGACAAAAATATCAATATAAAAGTATTGTGCAATTTAAAAATGCACCATCACCTCTATGATGCTTCTTTTGAACTATTTAATTATGAAAATAATAAAACAATAATGCAAATATCTTATATTTAAAATCTGATATTATACAATTTTACAATCTTTAAAACTTTGTACAATAATTGTACAAAGGGGCATTATTCAATATCAATTCTGAAAGAGTACCGTTTGGATAGTGTCAGATATACCTGAAAAGTTCTAATTATAAATATTGTATAATCTTCACTGATAAATTTATAATATTTAATCAATTAATCAAATATAAATTTTTAAAGGGAACTAAAACTGTTTGTTTCTATTTCTTTATATATGTTCCACCAATAAATAAGAATAAGAAAAAGTTGTATCTACCTACACCGCTTCCGTTGGCGGATATGGTTTTACTTTCACTACTAACGAAACACCTCATCTCACTTGATGCAGTGCTTCGCATACTTAGCAGTTAGCATTCGGCGAAGAAAGCTAAAGGAAATCCGGTTGTTTCACACCCTGTGAGATGAAATATTATATATCTTTAGGCTTCTCTAGTCTATTTACGGGGTGGCTGACGGGTACAGTATTAATATATTATATTATATCTTTTTGTGTAAATCTGAGAAAGACAGTTCAACAAAGGAAGTACTATTCTACGTAAAGAATAAAACCAGCCCACAAACACACATCTGCCACAAAAACAAAAAAAAAATCTAACAAAGAGGACGCTCTAGCGTCCTTTAATTCTACCGGCCTACGGAAGCGGTGTACGTAGATACAAGATACAGTAGGGTAAATCACAGTCTGAGACAACTACGTACGGTAATCATCGTAAACAGTACTTGTAGTAGCTTCTCACTGTAGCCAGTCACGAAGTTTTCAACATTTTGTTCATTTGTATAGTCTCTAACCCTGTCAGAGAGCATATCTTTGAAACTGTGTTAACATTCATGTCATCAGAATTATGGCCCAAGCATCTTTGTGATATGTAATTCGTCTTTTGTATTGTAGTATATTGTCTAGTGTTACTGATTAGCACACTCCTTTAAGCGTGATATTCTTTGTGATGTTGTTGTTGTTCGTCCTTCGAGTCCAAAGGTGACCATGACATCACCAGCTGGTTTGGTTTATGTGAGTACGCGAGTTGCTGAACTCTCTGTGTGCTCTGAACTCTCTGTGGCACACTTAACAGGAGGTCCTACTTGGGTTTGCTTGATCATTAGAGGACGTGCTGTAGTTATGTAATTTACACTTTTCACGTATATGCACTGCCTCTGCAGTTTTCCTCCGTTCAAAGTCAGCAGCTTGTTACGACTCTAGGTCTTAAAATAATATAACAGAAATAAAGTGAAACAAACAATATAAATAAAATCAACAATTTTTTTCTAGACAATTTATGTGACAATTCAAAAGACACTTACAGTAACGTGAGTTAAAATCCAAATAATCCAATAATCCTAAGTGTCCTAATCACAAGTCCTAAAAATAGAATGAATTCCAGTAGCCTTGAATGTCCTGATACGTCAGTAGTATTGAATGTTCTGATATGAGTGAGTGATATAATCCAGAATATTTTTGAATAAATTCACATAAATCGCAAAGTCAAGTATGAATCCGATATAATAAAGAGCACTTTTGGTAATTCCAATGAATATTTCAAATACATAATTCCTCTCTTTGAATTTGCTCAGAATTTTCACAACACAACTATAAACATCTGATTATTAAAATGATTCTTCATAGACGGACCATTTGAACAAAAATGAAATATTGTCCACTAATATCTCTATATATGTTCTAGAATATTAGTAACTCTAATGGAAACTTCCGCTGCGTACGCGACTTTTCTCACGTCAAGACATGGAAAATAACAATATAATTGTTAAATGCTATGTAAATAAAACTGACCTTGAACCCAAATGCAGTAGATAGGTTATCGTAATTTTGATCAACCTTCTTGGCTGAGCACCACCTTTCAAATAGTTGTTCTTTTTCCGTTGCAAATTCGACATGAGTTTGTCCAGTTTATTTTCTACAATTCCTAAACTTTTGTCGACAGGCCTCAAGTACCAACTCACAACCCTTCAAGATGTACTCCTTAACCATATCATAATCAGTACTTTGTTGTACTGATAGTGAAGTGTAGACTTCTCGATCTTTGCCAATAAGTACATTTTGTAATAACAAAGTCCAATGCTCTCTTGGCCATTTTAAGTTTTCAGCAATTGTATGAAAGTGAAGAAAGTATTTATCTACTTCTTGTTTCTGAAAAGGGGGTACGAACCTAATATATCTGGTAACATCAAAACCTGAACTTATGTGTAAAGGGGAAAGTGTGCTCTGCTTGTCAGTTCTAACTCGTTTAATCTATATTGCATTTCCATCTCCTCTTTCTGCAACTGCATCTGCATGTCATTTACTTCTCGTTGCAACTGCATCTGCATCTGCCTGTCCCTTTCTTCTCTGTGCATCTGAATATGCCATTCTAATACCCTCTGCTCTCCCTGCATTTCCTCTTTCTGAAGCTGAAGCTTTGCTAATTCCAATTCCATCTGGTCTTTTAATTGCAATTACTTTAATTTCCAATCAAAACCAAATACAGACTTCCCAATTAAATCCAAAGCACTTTCATCCAAACTGTTATTTTCCTCCAAATGTGGAATTAAACTATTCTTTATCTCTTGCTTTATCAAAGATGCTTTCGCTTCAGAAAGATTATAGTGTCTGGCAAGCTCAAGCAACTCATCCTTTTTCATATACTCTAACCCTACATAGGTAGGACTTAAAAGAAAGTTATCAACCTTAGATGATATTGTGGATGCTTGCTGGTTTGACTAAAGATTTCTCTAATGTGTGAAATACAAATCGTTAACCACGGACAAGGAAAATTCCGAAACAATGTCAAGGTAAATAGTAATTTAAAGAAATTCAGATAACGGACGAGTCCCCAATTTCTGTTACGACTCTAGATTTTAAAATAATGTAACAGAAAGAAAGTGAAACCAACAATGTAAGTAAAATCAACAAGCAATTTATTTCTAGACAATCAAAGCGAAAATTCAAAAAATACTTACAGTAACGTGAAATAAAATCCAAATAATCCAAAAATCATAAGTGTGCTGATCACAAGCCCTAAACATAGAATGTTCTGAATGAATTCGAGTAGCCTTGAATGTCCTGATGTGTTGGAAGTCGTGAATGCTCTGCAATGTCTGAATGATGTAATCCAGAAAGTCTTTGCATAAATTCACCTAAATCCCAAAGTCAAGTATTAATCCAATATGAGAATGAGCACTTTTTGGTAATTGAAATGAATATTTCAAATAAATAATTCCTCCCTCTGAATTTGCTCTGAATTTTCACAACACAACTATACGCATCTGATTATTATTATTTTTCTTCATGGACTGACCATTTGAACAAGAACGAAACATTGTCCAATAATATATATATATATATATATATATATATATATATATATATATATATATATATATATATACATAAGTCAAGTGACATAATGTTCTAGAATATGAGTAACTCTAATGGAAAATTCCGCTGCGCAAGACACGGAAAATAACAATCTAGTTGTCAAATGCTTTGTAAACAAGACTGATTTTGAACCCAAATGCCGTAAATATGTTATTTACAAAATGACTAAAGTACAACTTTCCTCATGGGCACATATTATAAATTTAATATACATAACATGCTCCAGTATGGATGAGACTCCGCCAGGTGGGGCGATCCTGTTTGAGATATTTCCAAGACTCATGGTCAATGTTGAAGTTTTTCAAGGATGACTTGGTGGATGCTTTGAAGCGTTTCTTCTGACCACCCTGAGATCGCTTTCCCTCCATCAGTTCGCAGTAGAAGATCTTTAGTAGTCGTTCTTCTGACATCCTGGTGAACTGGCCTGCCCATCTCAACCTAATATCAGCTGCAGAGCGTTGATGCTTGGAATGCCTGCCTGTGTGAGAACCTCAGTGACTCTAAGCCTGTCCTGCCATCTTATGCTCATCAGATTCCTCAGGCAGCCCATGCGAAAATGGTCCAGCTTCTTAATTGACATGACGTCTGTACACCGTTCAGGATTCGCAATCATACACCAGGGTCGGCAACACAATGTTTTTTTAGATCTTACGTTTTGTTTGTAGACTGATGCATCTGCGCTCCAACACGTTTGCACGTAGTTTGCGAAAGGCCACACTTGCCGCAGCAATTCTGGCGTTGGTTTCATCATTATGTGGACTGCACGTGAGAGTGTGCTGCCGAGATGGGTGATAATTTCCACTGCCACGAGGGTTTGGGCATTTTCTGTAATGACAAGGCTTTCCTGGTGCAGGTTGGTGCATCACCTCTGTCTTTTTGATTTAGACTGGGAGACCGAAATTGTCACAAGCTGAAGAGAAATGTTCCATACTGTGTTGCTTGTCAGACTCAGATCTGGCATTGTGGGAAAAGTCGTCAGGAAATAGGAAATCACGAACAGTCACTTCCTGTAGCTTCGCCTTCGCCTGTAATTTTCTCAGATTGAACAGCTTTCCGTCAGTCCGCATCTGATATCGATCCCAGCGTCATAGTCATGGAGGGCATCAATAAGTATGGCAGAAAACACTATGCTGAAGAGGGTTGGATCCAACACAAAGCCTTGCTTGACTCCAATGGTGACTGGTAATGGTTCAGATGACTGACCGTCATTCAGAACACCAGCGAGCCTGCCATCATGGAATTGCTGAACCATCACTATGGTTATCGCTGATTCGCACACTCTTTTAAGAGTGATGTTCTTTGTGATATGTAATTCGTCTTTTGTATCGTAGCATACAGCCTAGTTTTATTGATTCACTTACCTGATGCATTAAGGTATTTCACACAGGTAAGGCGTTTAACGTGAAGACTCACACCAGGAACTTTTCCAGTACAACATTATCAACAAGATATAAATAACTACTCCTTCAAAAATAGTGAATGCTCTCGAGTTTTTTAGGCCAAAATTGATGGCACCTAAACATACGTACATATGCATACACACTGGAAACTGTTATGACTCTAGGTCTTAATATATGTAGCAGAAAGAACGTGAAACCAATACAATCAAGTAGAATCAACAAGAAATTTATTTCCAGACAATTAAAATGAAAATTAAAAGGACACTTACAATGTGTGAGTCAAAATTTCAAATAATCTTAAATGTCCTAATCACAAGTCAAAACTAATATAATATTTCGAATGAATTCCAATAGCCTTGAATGTCCTGATGTACCACAAAGATGTATGCAGAATGTATTTGAATAAGTTCACATAAATCCCAAATCATGTATTAATCCAAAGGTCAATGAGCACTTTAGTAATTCCAATGAATATTTTAAATACGTAATTGCTCTCAAATTATATCTGATTTCAATAACACAACTGTAATTATTAAAATAGATTCTGAACAGGGAAAAGCCATATATGGATAAAGGTTTACTGTGTTGTTAAGTAACTGACAAAAGAGTGAAGGGTCGTATCAGGTATATATATATATATATATATATATATATATATATATATATATATATATAAGAATTTTGAGGTATTCTCTCAACACTGCTGCCATCTACTGGTTATACAAATAAAATGCCTCACAATTTTGAATAGCTATTCAGTTTACTATCACAAGTCCAATCTTAGTGATGGACGTGTGGCAATATATATTCTGAAAAGGGAAAAGTAGTATATGGATAAAGGCTTACTTTGTTATTAAGCAACTGACAAAAAAGTGAAGGATCGCTAATATAATGCCAACATGGTTGACATTGAGCAAGAAAATGACACATTAGTTTGCATAAATATAGCTTCATAATATACTAGTGTATGCTGTCAAAGGTACATCCATGTATTTGATTAAATGAAGTTGTGGATATGGGATCAGATTAATATCATTACAACATTAATCCCAAATAACTTGTTTTACTTCAAGTTATTACAATCGTAGTAAATTGATTTCACCATAAACGTCCACACGCTATTTCCTGGGTTAAAAAAGTCCTAATTACTGGGCATATATTGCTAAACATGTATAACAAATTGTGATGGTGCTGCCATCTAGCTATTGTATAAAAAGCATCCCAAGTTTGCATAGCTAAAGCTTCTTTTTAATAATCCAAGTCTATTTCAAGGAAAAAGGTACTGACTTGAATGTCATCGCATTAAGTATGCACTTAGCTTAAATTTGATCCTTTTTTACATTTGATTTAAAGGACATTTTTCAGTATAAATTTAGGTGCATACTTAAAATTTTGGTTAAAACTTCCCTTGGAAATATATATTATACGGAGAAAAAACCCATGTTGAGATAATGGATTCAGATTGGACCCTTACTGTCACATACAATGCTATTAAGTTGCACCTTTAGTAATAAACGCATCAAATCTTACCGTTATATATGGATTCATGGGAATGTCTCTTGACCGTGATTGTATCTTGTATCAAAAGCCATAATAATTTGCTTAGCTATAGCTTCAAAACATAAATATATTTTTCAAGGAACCGCTATATCTGGTTTATAGTTTGGATTATGAATTCACATTGTAATACTAGTAATAACAGTGGAAGTAGTAGTTGTAGTAAGCAAATGACCAATAAGAGTACCGTGACTGGCACATTATATGCCCGCGCTGTGTTTAATAGTCCTCTTTGTAGATAAATGGAATTCTTTGTGTAGAAACCATTTCTTTTTTCAGTCAGTGACCCTGACATCTGACCTTTTGACCCCCACATCGATAAACTTCTTCCTTACCGCAAAAGCAAACCATCCACAAAGTACAGTCCGGATTTGTGATGTAGAATTAATTTTTGTGCGGATACAATTTTCTCGTCGTTTTGTCACAGTAAACTTCCCCTCAAATAAATAGGCCTCTTCCTTATCGCAAGTGCAAGCCATCCACAACACTGGTCCAGGTATGTGATGCAGTACTAAAGTTGTTGTGTGGAAACCATTTTTATTCTTTGAGTCAGTGACCTCGACCCTGAATAGCTGTAAGGTTCTTCCTTACTCCAACTGCAAGGAATCCACACAGTTTGGCAACTGTAGATGGTGGAGAACGAGTTATTGTGCAGAAACCATTTTTCTTCTGCTACTCAGTGACCTTAACCTTTGATCTTTTGACCCTGAAATCAATAGAGTCCTTTCTTTCCACAAGTGCATGCCATTCACAAGGTCTGGTAATTGTAGATCGTGGATAATTCAAGTTGTTATGCAGATGCCATGTTTCTTCTTTCAATCGCCCTGAAATCAACAGTATTCTTCATAATCCCATGTGCAAGTCGTCCACAATGTTGTTAACTGTAGATGGTTGGCAACTGGAGTTATTGAGCGGAAACAAAAATTGGTAAGAGACAGACGGAGGGAGGGACATCACAACATAATACGCTCCGCCTCATGGCATGTGCATACAAATTGATACTCCAACCACACTTACACAACATAAACATGTTGGGCATTATGTAATAAAACCTTAATATGGAGGATATATTGCTATATGTATAACGAACGAGAATTGTGGCCATTGTCTTTATGTTCTTGCCGTTATATGGTTGTATATGAAAAGCCACATTAGTTTGAATAGCTATAGCTTCGTTTATTAAACCAGTATATCCCCTCAATGGTATAGGTCAGTATTTTATTAAAAACAGTTGGGATAACAGCTGGGTGATATAGAAAAGGATGAAGATGATGATACCGACGACAAAACCAAGAAATTGATGAGGCGACAACTGAATTCCTGTATTTTGGACCTCGAGTAAATATAATGTTAAATTGGGCCAGATCTTGGGTTACCCGACAACACCCACGTGGGACCGTTGCTAAAATTCTTTATAAGGAGCATATATTGCTATACATATAAAATTGTGGAATATTCTCTTTTGTATCGTACTGCCACAGTTCCTCGCATCAAAAGCTTAAAAAGATTTCTTTGCTATAGCTACATTTAATAGTATATGTCCATTTCTAGGGATGAACTCCAGGCTGGAATTTCACCAATATTTTCGGTATGAACTTATCCCGATTATATTTGGATTACTTTTTCCCATACGATTTCAAGGAAAATTTTACGTATGAACTTATGCTAAGTACATACTTAACATTTTGGTGTAGAATCTGGCTCGTAATATCCACTCTGCAATGGATGAATCAATGCTGGATTTAAGGGTGGAGTGCGGTGGGGTGTCATTAGAATGGTGACAAACCATAAAAGGGGTCCAAGTGGGCCTGAGATTGCTCATCTAACTGACACCTGCCTAACAGTCAAATGCAAGAGCTCTTGACCAAGAAAGATGAGTCAAACGGATGCCTTCTGTTCAAATTTCTTCTAATGCTGTTGATTGCATGTTATGAAAACAATTGTTTCAAAGTTTCTTTAGTATTGGAATTTGTATCCATATTTGATGGCACGTCCGCATCATTTGTCCTGCATTGAAAAGGCCCCAAATCAAGGACGCATTGTGTCAAAAGTGGTCAAAGTATGTTCAGCCTTTTTATTTTTTAATTTTTTTTAAATAAAGATGCATATATTTTTTCTACTTTGTTGTGACAACAGCCATATTTGCCGGTGGAACAGTATTAAAGCTAGAACACTTTTCTCCAGCTTGATCAAATTGTGAAATTCTATTCAATGGTTTTTGGGGAAGTTGTGTAACTATCTTTCTCCTTTTAGTAACAGAAACCATTTGGTGTTAGATTGGCGGCATTTGCACACATCTGAAAGATCTTCATGCCAAGATGCTTCCTTCAGATATGAATAAATTCAGTCCATATGTTTTGGTGAATTCTGTGTCAAGGTTTTCTATTTTCGGTATATGTGGCCATATTTAATGGCATAACAGTTATTAGTTGTACATACTGAAAAACCCTCAATGCCAAAATGCCCTCTGGCGAATTTCGTCAAATTCTGTTGCAGTTTATTCTTTTTTAAAAGTCTTTTGAAAGGTTTTTCTATTTTTAGTAGTGTCCCTATTTGATGGTGGATCAGCATAATTTGTTTCATTATCAGTAATGCTTGTTCTCAGTTTACAATGTTTAACATGAAGCCACGAGTCTTCTCAAAAGCAGAACCAAACTCACATGTGATATAACCAATTGTATTTGTTTGTTTGTGTTTTTTTATTGTTTTTTTATTCTTCACCTTTTTGTGGATGTCGACACACAACTATTTTTGCATTGACAACTTTGTAAGGCCCTCAAAAACAATTAGATGAGAAATGGAAGATTATTTATAATTGTCTTGGTTAACAAAAGATGCATTGCTGAAGTGGAGGAATTAAAGGCAAACGATTTCCACTAAAGAAAAATTGGTGATGATGATAAAGACAATGAAGAGATTCTCGAGTCTCCTGGAATTGCTCTAATTGTGCAAATGTTTCGGTGCTAGTTTCCTCGATCTACTTTTCAAAAGGCAGTTTCAGTATCTTCTGCACCATCTCTTCACTGACATGTATAACAAAATAATACTTTGAAATTTTTGCATTGTATCTTTCATGATAGAAAAATCCTGAGCATATGACCAGTATAATTAAAGATCAGTTAGATCAATATCTTATGTTATGTACTAACACTTATATACCCATATATAATGCATACAAATTTAGAGCATTTCAAGATCTTGTCATATCAATGATCAACATTATATAAACGTTTCTTGTGTGTCCATCAAAAAATTGTACTGGCTGACCCAATTGTGAAACATTTGTTTCTTTTTATTTTTATTTTATATCAATGCATATTCATGTATGA
Organism: Margaritifera margaritifera; assembly: GCA_029931535.1. Lineage (NCBI taxonomy): Eukaryota > Metazoa > Mollusca > Bivalvia > Unionida > Margaritiferidae > Margaritifera > Margaritifera margaritifera. The sequence continues at coordinate 145,918 of JAQPZY010000622.1, forward strand.
AAGTGAATGAATGTGCAGGCCAAAAAGTTAGGATTAATATCTTGATTACTCTTGGAGAATATTATCAATTTGATAGAATGTGCATCATATAATTAAATTTTTAATGTTATTAAGGAACTTATTAAAAAGACTTGTGTTGTATGAGCGAACAAAGAGTAATTCTTGCAGAAAACAATTACAGAGCTACTCAGTATGTACAACAGGGATGTGCTGAATAAACTGTATTCAATGACATTTATATCCAAAAGAAAACAAAATAAGGTCATGTCGCTTTGTCAAGATCATATCCTTCAAGATCAAGTTCAACCATACTGAAATATTCAGCATATATACAACATTATACATTTTGTAAGCCATTCATCAAAGTCAACATTTTAACAAACTTTATCGACGAAAACTAATAGCAATGCAAACATAGAGGGAAGGTTTTACAATTATTTACTAAACATGTTATGATCAAAGAAATCATATACATTATAGCTGAGCTACAATGTTTCTATTGGTACCTGTTTCAATATTTCTTAGTTATCAGCAGACCCATGTTGCAGACATTATTAAGTTTTTATTACCAATATGGATAAATTGTAGACAAAGTATCCTCTGTCCAGCTTTTTTTCTATTTCATCATTTGCAGAATTATGTGAGGAAAATAATTGGGTAAGAATGTCATAAACACAGATCATTGTAATTTTATAAGCTTAAAAAAACTGTCAATTACTTTCACTTATTCAGCTTGTTTTATGAACCAAATCACTAAATCACGACAAAAATGGGATTCTAATTTTACTTTGAAGCCGAAATTTGTATTATTCATTATGTATTCATTCTACTTCTAGTGACTCTTTCTGTCGACCGCTTGTTAGGAACCATGCATGCACCCCATGTTTGAAGTAGTCACATAAGCGAAGGTGTGTCGTGGATTACCTGACGTCATACTCCAGTATTCATGCAGATTGACTAGCACATGTTTGAATATAGTCTAACATGGCATACCTGTACAGTAAGAAACATATTATAGCCAAAAATAATGGACAGAAGAATACATACAAAATGATTAGATAAGATTTATGTTTCAATACAATCATCTCTTTGCAAAAGTAGTGGTGACATGATTTCCATGACTGCCACCATGCTGGATGTCTAACTGGCATGATGGTCAAAAAGGACCAACTAAATATCCTCCCCCCAGAAAAGACTTCATTGAAGTCCTCAGCCTTTAATTCATCCACTTCAGCAATACAGATTTTGCTAAACAGGACAATTGAAACCAATATTTTCTGTGCCATGTATATCCACTGCTCACAAGTAGCTTCCTTGATTTTCATTCCCTTTTGTATTTGTTTTTCAAAAAAGCTTTTAGCTTCACATGATCTCAAGTGGACAGAATTTCCACCTTTTGATAATGTACCGAAATTTCTGACTACAATTTGTAAAAAAAGCAACTTTTGAGTTCTAGTGGGCAGAATCAAGTTCTTTATTTATATGCCACCTGTCTCATTGTGCTGTCTTTGTTTTGTAATTCCAGACTAAATTTCAGTAGGCAAATCTGTTTCAAATAACATCCTATTACTAAAGCCAGGTTTGGGGAATCTGCATCCACTATGAATTCTTGCCCACGTATTTACGAATTCAAAGGCTGTGGATGTAACCTATTGCAATTCAATTTCTGCAGTAGTCTGGCAACATACCTTTATTATGATGTTCTCTTTGTCTTTTGTTCTCTGCTTCTCTTCTGTTCTCAATTTGTCTAATAAAAGACTTCGCAAATTCTTGAATCAACATGTCATCTTCAACTATTCTGAAATCATCACTCATTTTCAAATATAAAGTGGTCGGATTTTGTTTTCCCGTTCTCACATAATTTTTTTCAATATTAATAATATTTATTCTCAGTTCACAACTTTTAAAATGAAACCATTAATCTTCTCGAACGAAGACGAACAAAACTATCTTAGGATACTATCAATTGCATTTGGCTTGGTTTTTCACTTTCTAGTGGACGTCTACACGCAATTATTTCCCAATTTCCAGCTTTGCATGACCCGTAAATATAATTACATGAGAACTGGAAGACTAGTTAGAATTGTCATGTTTAACAAAAGCCGCATTGCTGAGTTGAGGAATTAAAGGCAAAAATTTCCACCGAACAATAACTGGTGATGATACCGGAAACAATTAAGCTATTCTCGAGTCGTTTGGGATTGCAATAATGTATGCACCTTTTTCAGTGCTTCGTTGCACCCTCTACTTTTCAAAGGTAGTTTCATTATCTTCTGCACCTTCTTGACACTGACAAGTACAGCAAGATAATGCTTTGAAATTTCTCTATTGTATCTTTTCCAAGGAACAACAGAAAAAGCATTAGCATAAGCTCTTCTGGTCTCTGTCAAGTAGAACTAAAAATCAGTTAGACAAATGCTAAAATATTAATTCAGCTAAATTATTTACTACTTTATACAATTATTTTAAAGTAATATAATTTTTAATCGATTTCTCTTGCGCTTTCAAAAAAAAAAAAAAACAAAAAAAACACAGAGGCATTATTTCACCATCTACCTTATCTTTAATGCCTTCTATCCTCTGTGGTAACTAAAAACATACTAATTAAGTTATTGTTTTCTAATTTAATCTTTAACATCTGAATTATTCTTGCTATATTCATAAATTTGTTTTCTAGCTCATCAGTTTTGGTTATGCTCATATCAGCTTGTTCTCTCTTTCAAGTTATTTCCCCCAAAAGCGTCTATAATTGTCTATCAACACGTCTTTCTACAAAGATAGTATAGAATATAAGAATTAAAATAATATTATTATAAGAAAACAATATTTTCTCTTTTTCGGTTTGAGTAGATAAAGATGATATTCCTAATTTTATAACTTAGATTTTAATATTGATAACAGGTTTAAAATGTACTGTCAACATAAAGATGACAATGAAAAGGTGATATATTTTGATGATATGCCAGTTGCGTGTATCTTTAGACAAGTTAAAGCCAATTAATATGCATGTTTCGTAATTTTTTTTGAATTTTTTGATTTTAAATAAATAACGGCAAAGGTATCATTAACCCCTTTGCTAATATATCGTTAAGAGAGCATAGTGATGCAATTGTTAAATACTCAGGGAACTATATAATAATGCAAGAAAGTAGATACTTCAATAAATTGTGCACTTAACAAAACTTATAACAAATTTAGGTGAGCCTATACCAATAAATCATATATATATATATATATATATATATATATATATATATATAACACAATTTGTAGAAAGATGTGAGGGTTTGTAACACTTCTTCTAAATGAGGTCTTTTATTACTTAAACCAGTAAAAGATAAACTATAGCTCGTTTTCATAGGTCTAATCGTAGTTTAGATCACATTAACCTTTTTATTTAAGTCGTCTATCTTTTAATTGACTTCTTTAAAGTCATTCTACCTCTCATATTCTTTACAGCTATCTGACTTTACTTCAACATTTTGACACCTGCTTTAAAGTAATAAATTAAGTTCTTAATACCTTCAGCACTATCTTTCCTTTCGTCGTTTAGTTCTTTCTGCAACTGTTGAAGTTGTGATTCAAATGTATTAGAATTCTCTAAAGACTTCTGTATTTCCTCTCTAATACTTTATGTCTGTTTCACTCCGCTCTTGCAGTTCACAAAGCTTGTAAAGCAGTTACTATAAATCTCTCGGTAAATAATCGTTTGTGAGCGCCAACACGTTTTGTGCAAAACCTCAATTAGCTGCGTTGGACTTTTCGAATCTGCTGAATTTGGAACACGTTTGTGGTTCAGGTTTAAATCATTGTTTAGTGAGTGACTTAGTGCTTCAACTTTCTTATTTATTTTATTTTTCTCTATAAATATAAAGCAACAATTACCAGGACCCCTTTGCATGATATTATATATATATATATATATATATATATATATATATATATATATATATATATATATATATATATATATATGTAATTGACATACTTTTCAAATCTATTACTTTCGATTAGTTAGTTTTACTTTTGATATTTAACCTTTTCAGTTGTTTGTATGTACTATTAACATCATATGGTGATTTCATCATATCAGATTAAATCGCATCTTAATGGACAGAGACTCTAATAAAGTAGCGTAGGAGTCATTACAATAATTTTTTGCATTATTTAGTTTGTTAAGGAGAATATATAAGTTTTTAGGCTTTAAAAATCGACAAATGGATTCGGTAGGTGTATTAATAAATGTCACTCTATAAATATCCTAGTAATTTAGAGTTGTAGTTTTGTTATATACAATCTGTATTTATTGCCTAGAGTTATTAAAAGTTTTTTTTCTGGTATTCAGTATCTATGCTTTCTTCATTTCTTCATTTGCATTAGATGTCATTCCATCTTTGAATTTTTCATGCACATTTGAAGATTATATATATGTGTGTGTGAATTTGCTTTGTGTTTTATGATCATTTGAATTATTGGAATAAGCAACTACAAAATATATTCTCTATAATTTACCATCTCAGTTTTCAATTGGATATGAAAACTGTAGTTCTTTCTCCTACCGTCCTTCCACAGTAATGTAACTATGCCTTTTTATGTAGGAACGTATGTGCACAGGATTCACTGAATGATTAATAGGCTTCGGAGTTAAAAAGTGACAGGTTTCCATTTAAGTAACTGGAAAAGGATCATGATTCAAGCTGCTAAGCATCCCTGACGTCCCTTTCTTGTATATATATATATATATATATATATATATATATATATATATATATATATATAACTGCATCTGGCAATAACTTTGATATTTTAGCTGAGTTTCAAAGATTTGTTCAGCATTTACACCAACTCATATGCTTTCTTGATTGGTTTTGAATTCATGTTATCCTACTCCTTTTTGCTTAAGCATTTACCAGTTATTTCTGGAATTTCAATTAATTATATTAATCTTTAATTGATGTTTGTAGTCTCAGATTATTCCGTATTCATTGATAGTACTAACGTCAATATGATATTTATATTCTAAAACGTCTTTCCATACAATAAAGATAAAGATATTTTATCAAATGATTCGTTTCCAGTTAGGCAACAAACAGTTCAGCAATTAATTATTGATGAATTCAAACAATTTATCAAACATGGATTGGGAATGGATGTAACATAATAGAATGTATTTAAAACTCATGCATCTATTTATGATACAACATTGTACTACCAACAAATAGGTGAAGATAAGAATCAAATTTCTATGAAGAGTACACCACATAAAATATTATCACATAGTTCTATAGATAAACAAATAGGTGAAAAGTACGTTTTAGCATTTTTACGTTGGACAAACGAAGGAGATATCTTGTATGACTCAGAAAAAAATAATCCTACACTATTACAACGAACGAGTTAAAGAATCAGAGACTTTGATAGATGGATACTTCAAAATTATAGTAGGTGAACAACATCCTAGATTATTTAGCCGCTAGAGAAAGGAACGGTGAGGTGTAGTGCAGATGCAGCTACAGTAATCATTTTAAAAATTAAACCATTTAAAATAAACCTTGATTCGTTTGACAAACATAGCAGATATTCAACACGACATTGCTAAAAAAAATATCTAGCTGCCTATCTAAAAAGTCCAAAGAGCACAAACTGTAGGCCATGTGACATATGTAGACATTAACTTTAAAGAAATTATCAACAACAAAAGAATCTCAAAATTAGAGAAAAGTTATCATTTGGTGAAAACTTAAAACGGCTGTTCAAAGAAAAAGGTATACAACTTGTTACTGTCATTGCGCATGTTGGTATTAAATTGGTATTTATATTATAAATTCAAAAATATAAATCAAATATAATGCTGAGGATTTGTTTAACTTAGCTTAGGCAGCAGCAGAAATATTACCTGATATAATTCTCAATGTAATAAGCTGTCGCATTCTTACGTCAGCCTGAACAATTATTTATTTAATAGCTAATAATGCCACTTTGTTCATTCTTGCAATAATTAGCTTGTTCCCGGCAATATTATAAAAGGTTCATCATAGTAACAAAAAGGATTTTAAATTTTTTGAAAAAGTAAATTGTGAGAGCTCCTTCAACCTAAGACATAATAATAAATGCTTTTTTATTTGTTCCATGATATATTCGTATTACATTCTTTACCACGTCAGTATTTATATTAAGATCTATTACTAGTTTAAATTAATCCAATCACGTTTTTAACTTGTTCTTTGAACCTACTATACTACCCATTTTCAGCATCATAACACTGAGTAATACAAATGTGCAATCACAACCAACTGGATAGATTAATCTAACTTTGAATATGCAATATATTTTTAAATCTTTTTGTTACATTTTCATCTTCACATAACATTAATGTTTCAAACATTTCTTTTTCTTTTTTCTTTATTCATATACTGTTTTTTATGTAACAATAGAACAGTAATGTCATGTAACAGTTGTTGCAGTTTCTATTTGACAGGCTACAATAAATACTATGTACGATCTAATACCTTGATTTATTCGTTCGCTTGTTAGTTCTTTAGTATCTTGAAGAAAGAAACAAGTCCTATTTTGTCATAGGTAGATCACATTTTATTATCTTTCTCCAGTCTGTAATTGCTTCAGCTTCGTAAATATAATGTCATTTATAAGATCTTAACACAGCAGCTGATGTAGATTCTCCAAAGTCTTAATGTACAGTTTTATTATTCACAAACGTATTATCAATAAGATATTTATTTTGTCAGTAACATATCTCCAATTAGTATTAGTAGGAATATTAAAGTTATTACAAATTCGGCTAAATACATCTAGATTAAGTTGTTTGTTTGATTAAATGCTTTATCATATTCTAATGGTATTGAGTATTCAGGCTGCAGTTTTCTTATCTGAAAGTAAACATGAAATATTCATATTGATTTTACTAAATGTGGTAAACTGGTGTTCATTGAATCATCATGATCAAAATGTAAAGTATATGTATCAAAAATGTGTAGTGGTTGGCATATAAAATAGTCATTGTTTTGTCATATTTTAGTATCTCCTTTATTGTAGATGGCATAAGCCAATGTATTATATTCTATGTGTTAAAATGGGTTGCATGACAAGAAGTTGTGGTGTATTGTGCTTTTTAGATTTTTTTAATGACATCAGTCAGCGCCTGCTATACCCTACACCATGACTTTAGAATTTTTATCTCGATTGTCACGTATTAGTGCAGACGATGTGGGTTTATGAAATATAATTTTAAACGTGTGCGTGTATGAGTTTGCATAAGCAAGCTGTTATCCAAGCAGTTACTCGACTTTTACTTTCTGCATATCCACTATTCGGTTGCGAGTCTGTGCGCGGATACATCGATGGTTATCCATTTCGGCCAAAAAAGTCTCGAACTCGGCTGCGCTAACGATTTATCTTCGATAGCCACCGAGTACAGCTTCGCAATCGTACTGAGACTACCTTGTGCTGAATAACAAGAAGTTCCGAATAGATACGTATTCGCAAATATAGCCGTATCGAAATTATTTTGCTGGCACCACCAGAGATATCGGTTACTATCGCTGTCGTTCCGACAATAATTCCGATTGGCTCACCTATATAAATTATCCTGACACGTTCTCCTAACGATTTGATCTCACAGTTGTAAGTTCGCTACGATTATTTTTTCAGGTCGATAAGTTTGAAGGTCCATTATAATTCTTTTATTAATATTGTCATAGTGGAGACTAATTGCTATACAGGCTGCCCTTATTTAGGTGCCATACACGCACACACTTCAAACCAATCATTTTTCTTTACTTGCACAATCGTCGTGTAATCAAAGAAACTATTTTCCAGAAGGATATTTAGATCTCCGGCGATTGTACGTTCCTGGGGTTTGGCACCACGTTCATATAGAAACACACCAGTTACACCTTTGCTTTCTACATCTAACGATCGTTTTCGTTCAAGAACCGTTACACGGACAAGTTCGTCCATGCTGAATAACAGTCGATATATTATCTCTTCTTAGTTGAGTTAATGTTGGTTCAACATACTCATTGGGGAATATAATTGGGGAGGATTTATCGTTATATAAATAATCCCTGAATATTTTCACGCCTGGTGGTAGAGTCAACGATTGGGCATTTTCACGTGCCTATGCAATGATTCCAAGCTGGCTTAGAGTTGGTATTGCTGCATCAGGGTGGTCCCAATTATCTATTTATATTTTGCTCTTAGCAAGATTATATTTCAGTGTATACGAGGGTCTGGTAATGTTATAGCTTTCACGCAGGGATTGGTCAACAAGTGGAACAAAATCATTATCAATGTTGGCATCAATGGTCAGCTGATCCAACACTCCGTCAGCAAATTCCGCAACCTCATCACCGCGGTCAGAATCCATGCCTTATATGTAATGATAACTCTAATCTTAAACACAAACGCAAAGACGGTTAATAATGCTTCATTTTCGTTTACCCATGTATCTCCATTCTTTCGTCCTTGTTAATCTTAAACGAACCTGCAACCAAATAAGTGTTAAATGAGTTGTGATGGGAATCTGACCTAAAATAAAGAATTTCTATATTTTAATATTTTATCTTCAGCATTAGTATCTTCTAATAGTTGTCTTTGTTCTACTAATTGAATACCAAGAGATCCCCATGTGGTAATGGACGCGTACGCGATAAAGAAATAATATCTGGATCTATCAGCAACACGTCTAAAGTCATCACTGGAAAGAAACCCATCGATATTTACATACTAGTGCATGTGCGGTTGGGTTTATACAATAAATTCGTAGCAGGTAATCGCAAAGCTGCGAAGGGAAATGTTTTCCCAACGCGTCAATCACCCCAATTTATAATATCAAGGTTGTTACAGGATTTTTTCCAACTAGCGCAGCGATGTGTACCGAGGATTACTATACTGGTATCTGTCAACGCATTTTATACCAACCCGTTGTTAGTATTTGCATCGTCATTGTCACATGCACGGATGGGTTTGCAAAACATAAACACACATGTGCCTGTGTGTGTGTGTGAGGGGGGGGGGAGGTGCTGTTGTGCAAAATAGTTACTCGACTTTTACTGTCTGCAAATCCACTAAGCGGTTGCGTATCTGTGCTCGGAGTTGCATGTGGTTTTCCATTTCCGGCAACATGGTCTCGAACTCGATCGCGCTAATGATTGTATCTTCGATAGCAATCGAGTACAGCTTGGCAATCGTATTAAGACTACTTTCTGTCGCCGCAAGAAGTTCCGAATAAGCACGTGATAGTGAATGTAATCGTATTGAAATTAGTTTACCAACACCGTACGCGACATCTGTTAATATCGATATGGCTCCAACAGCAATTCCGATTGGTGCACATATAATAGTCGCCGTCATCGTGATTGCAGTAACACCAAGGCTAACAGTTGCTGCAGCGTTGATTCCGCAAATAACATCAGCGACCACACACACGCGTTCTATTTCACCAGCAACGCGGTTTTCGTGACGATTTTATCTCGTAGTTGCAGTTAACCTTAGATTATATTTTTCACGTCGGTATGTTTGAAGGTCTATTATAATTCTTCTATCAATGATACAATTACGTAGTACAATTGGTCGATAACCATGCCTTGTTCAGGTGCAACAGACACAAGTACTTATAACCAATTACACTTTTTTACTGACACTACCGCCATACAATTACAGAAAATATCTTCCTGTGGAATACGTAAATCTCCAGCAATTGTGAGTTCTGGGTATACGGCACCACGTTCATATAAAACCATATTGATCACTCCCTTAGTTGGAGTCTGAAAAGATTGTGCTCGTCTTCGCCCAAGAACTGTTACACGGACAAGTGCATCCTTGTTGCAATAAAGCCAAGCCGACCTTGAATTGGCATTTCCACACCATGGTGGTCCCAACGGTTGATTTCTAGTTGGCATATAACAAGATTATATTTAAGCGTATACGCTTGTTTGGTAACACCATTATGGAGCAGGTATTCGTCAACAAGTGTAACAAAATCACTATCAATATTGGCATCACTGGTCAGCCGATCCAACACTCCGTCAGTAAATTCCACTTATTAGTCCTTCGTTTTTTGTCTCTCTTTCTCTGGTTAACATTCCTACCTATGCTGCCATTGAAGCTACTACGTGTGTTAGTCCACGTACTATTTCATCCCACATAGTCTTTGATAAAAGCAATAGGCACGTTAGGGTCTCTGATTCCCCCGTTTTCAGTGATTTCAGACAGGTTTTTACGTGACAGCGAATCGCAGTCTTACAATAATATCTTGAATGTCTACGTTAGATGTTCGCAATTTTCCAGTTTGATCTTGGAAAGTCACAAGCTCTCCCGGGTCAATAACAACAATAACCAGGCTGGTTAAATCCGCTTTGGTGTCAAACCTGCTCAGATCCACATCGGGCGGTTGTGCGTCCGTAATGTTATTAGTAATTTGTATACTATCAAGTGTACTTTAATATAAAATCGACAAGTGCTTGCGGGGTCGGTGTTGAGGAACCTCTACGTCCCACGAGTGCATGCAACGCTTCAACAACGTGATGACCGAATACTAGTCCAGGCAGCTGAGTTTGCAACGATAGCGTTGAATAAAACAGTGCTAGACGACTGTATTCTCCTTGGATTAGATAATCAACAAGTTCTCATGGTGGTGCAAGCCCATACAAGTCAAAATACAAAGATGTTGAGGTGTTCTCGTATATTCGACCCAATGAGTTGCAGGTCTTGTTGTCAAATCCAGGTTAAAAATACATGTTTCCTTGTACGAGGATTCATCTATGCAAGTTCGTCTCGCATAAAGACACCTCGTAAATGCTTGACTGATTTTACCATCGCGAGTAAATCAAAAGTGGTCAACGGCGAGGCCTACTGCGAGTTGCACCGGGTAGTCGAAGACATCTGCCTGAGGATATTCTGCAACTGGTTCCTGGTAATCGAAGAACATTTTTCTTTCTTTATAGATCCTGCGCGTCTACACCAGATGGACATGAAAGGTCCGCCACCAGCCGCCTTCTTCAGAGCCATTTCGGATGCAGTTCCGACAGGACCTAATACAGCTGATTTTGCAACCGCCGGAGCCGCATTAGGTAACGATGATGGAATCGCCGCAAGGAATGGAAATACTCCACCAGTCTTTTGCAGTTGTGTCATCTCTGACTTCGATAACGTTAATGTCACCGAGGTGTTTTTTATTTGACTGCCTTAAGCTGATCGAGGTGCGTTTTGGTCAACCACACAGGGACAATACCAGTTAACCTTGCAGGCGAAAGTTTCAATATGACCCTACACAAGTTTCAATAGGTAACAGTAGGTTATCACAGAGAATTACGTCAATGCATCTGTAATTGAGTGGATCGGGGGGGGGGGAATGGTGGACGAGTAACACGTGCATGAAAATGCATGTCCACTACAGATTGCTTAACCATGTCCAGATGTTCGAGGTTGAAGCAATAAATCAGGTACAACCCGGCGAAGTCTTTTTGGGAAATCTGCAGACTTGTGTCAACGTTTAAGGCCCTGTCCATGAACGATAACAGCTTGTGATATGCACGTGCGACATAGTTGTTTTCGAAGTCAAGAATAATTTCTTTGGTGGATTCCTGATGACAGTTTAATCACAGAGAAACTTCAAACACTCCTAAATTGTCAAATGTCATTTTATTACGAAGTTTCCCATTATTTACACACCCCACAGCTTGAAATGCCACAAACTCGTGATACCTTGTTGGGAAGCTATTTGCCATGAAAACTGCTGAACATAGTTTTCTATCGAGTCTGTAGTGAGCGTGTGAAATGACAGCGGTGACCTGCCTCCGGAACTTATGCACGATAACAAATGTGTTTCTGCAGACATTGAAGGAATTATCAGAGGCATCCACACTGTTAATTTTGATAATATCACTTTACAATATGATAGACCACCAGCACGCCAAATTGCATCATTGTCGTTGGGTTTTCGAAATAATATAACTGTGTTTGGCTCCAAATATAGCCTTGCGAATATCTCTGCCAAACCCAAATATATCACTGAGAGTAATCGCTCACAAAAACCTCAACGAGGCCTAAAGAAGTTGTTCTCGACTATCAACAACTCGCAGTGCATCGTGAAGACAACGTCGATAGTACTTTGGGTGCGCCTGTGAACAATCCACGGACAACATCACCAAGTCCATTTCCATACAACGACTTTTCTAGAATTAACAGTACGCACTGATATTACACGTCCACGTACGATTTTCCTTATAATTAAATGTCAGGTCGATCTCTAATGTACAGTTGTATCGTCAATAATTCACACCGCAGGTCCAACATTTGCCCATCATGATCCGCAAGAGTGAAATGGATATGCGCCAACCGAGGATTGTGGCATGGACCATACACAGGTGACGCGGGAATAATTGATATCAAATCACCCGGTTCGACAGTTGGGGAAAAACCAAACAGTATATAACCTTGAGAAGCCACGTTTGAGCGAGCTGCACTTTCATAACTGCCACTGATGGCGTCACAGGTTAAATTAATTTGAATCGTTGAAGTACTATTGACGATGTCATGCGCGATATGGTATCCCATGCGTAAGATTCTTTTGTTGCTGGGAATGTTTTCAGGCCAACCTAAAATTGATCTTGTTGACGACTGTGCGATATAACCCGCGTACGGTGCAGATCTAATTGAGATGACAGAGCTGAGTGTGGACTCTTGTTAACATATGAAAATTTTAGAGTCGTTGCTGGTCACTAATAAGATCATCCGTCGAATGTATTTATTAATCGATTCCGGGTCGTACGCGACCCCGGAAGGTTTAACTTGTTGTCAGGTTGCGCCATCATCCATCGAAATAGAAACGAGTTATTCGCGGGAAGACCCCCAAACGAACGTGATCGGATTTTGGGCCAACTGTAATAAACTCGCAATAATGCAAGTGCGATCTCGAATATACGGGATTCTTCTGCGGTAATTGGTGTTGTCACATCGAATTCCGGTTTTGTTGGCCAGATCGTAAGTATCGAGGTAACGCTCGTGATTGTATTTACAACAGCATGCATCATGTAAAAGACAAAGTTTTTCAACTGAATGAGCTTTACAATTCATCATCGGTGTGTTCCTCGCATAAATCATCGAGGTCTTCAACAAGTTCATGCATTAACGCGCGAATCGCCCTCGGGTTAATGACGTCATTCGTTAGCAACAGCTGACAAATCGATACGGCCTAAGTAGCGCCTTCGGGTGCGTTGTTGCTTGCGCGAACCGAGCCCGCTAATGTTTGCAACCGATCCATGATTTCATTTGCCGTTTGGTTCACAGACGCGCATTTGCCTGCTGGTTTGAATCCTTTAGTTGTCATGGAACCTTTAGTTGTTTCACGTGTACGTCCATGTGTGCGTGACCACCGAGACCTTTTCCATGTTTGGGTAGTTCCGGGAGATCCTCCGATGGGGAGAGATATTCTTCTTCCTCGGTAGGGAAACATAGTTTATTTAAAAGCTTAACAGCATAGACATTGTCCCAGATTTTATTTTTTTATATGTATAGCGAAAATTACCCCAGTACGGTTTGGCTTTTTCTGGAATGATTTTTTGTATAAAGTTCAACAATCATATGAAAATCATTCCACATATGATTATAACCGAATAGTCTTTTAGATCAAGTATACTCCTTGAATACCCATCCGTCCCATTCCCTGTTGATGTAACTCGGGCGCGTTTTAGGGGGTAGTGCAGACTCCAACATATACTCTTTTAATTGATTTTTGATCAGATAGCGGCAAAATCTAGGGCATGTTAAAACAAAATTGCCTGCCCTGCTGTTTCGTTAAATCTTTGAACTGGTGTATCCAACTTTGATTTGTACCCAGGTGGTTGTTGTTGTGGAAGATTCACAAGTACTTCCCCGATATCCTCTTTTATGTCCTCTAACCTTTGTTGAATGTGTAATAATTGTGGTGGCGCACGCCTGATTGGACCAGGTCTTGTTTGTGTTCCCATCATCGCGGCAGTGGTGCCCGCGGTTTCCGCAGTCCTGGTTGCAGTCGCTTTTGTTGGTTTAATTGCGACGTCGGTCAGTAGCTTCCGCTATGGCATCTCTGGCGGATTTTGTCATTTTATATATTCGGTATAGCTGTTAAATTAGTTTATCCAAACCTGCACGATATTTTCCACCGGAGACCGGTTCACGATTCAAGTCATTAGGGAGGAAACTATTCGACAACATATTTCGAAACTCACCCCACTAGTGGTCGGTGGCACACCAAGTGCAGTGAATGTTTGCGAGACCATTCTCGTCAATGCCATGAAATATCATCAACGTGTTATAGTTAGCTCGGATTACTTTAGGTAAGTGTGTGTATCATTGTGTCAAATAGATCACGCCTGTGTTTTTATGTCGGCCTCGGGAAAATATTTGCGCGTGATTGATACGTTGTTCTCCCCAGAGCCTTTTACTGTAGCGGGCCCACTATGCTATCGTTTTAAACCCCGATAACCCCCGATGCTTTAGAACCTGCCGCTACGCTATGCTCTTGTGCCGCTACGCTTTCATGTTTCCCACTGCCCTTATCTCTTAATCTGTTAAACAAACATCCTGTCACCTAATTCAAAGCTCTATTACTCAAATGACACATGTTCTTACGTCTTCTTGGGTATTTTATTAACATAATCCAGGATAATTACTCACTCACTTAAACGTTATCTTTTGTACATGACTTTCGCGAATATCGGTGCGCGACATTTGGTGTTCGTTTCGTCTGCACAGACATAGTCACGTGATTGGCCAGCGACGATGGAGTCTACTGGTAGTTTGTTATATATATTTCAGTCATTTTCACCACCAGCCAAAGCAGTTACACATATTACATTAAAAAGTATTGTGAAAATTAAACACCAACACCTTCCAAGAAAGGTAAAATTACCCAGCGCCCTACTAGCCCCATGTTGGTCTGGTTACGAAAATTAGAAATGGGCGTCACCAATAGTGGCAGTGATTTCGATTCCGATAGCGTCAGCGTGATTTCCACAAAGAAAGAAATCAAGAAACGAAGGACGGGACTTAACAATGAATGGACGACGTTATATCATTGGATGGAAATTGCTAAATCGGATAGTAAGTTTTCCATATTGCTATATGTTGGTTCATATCTACTGGGGGAGGGTGTGTGTGTTGTAATATATTTTATTAATAATATTACCCAGTAGTTGTAGTTGCAATTGTTGCCGTTCTTTTTAAGTTGTGACGAGGAATGAAAGTTTCATTTTATTCACGAATTGTTATTATGTTTACATAGTTTACTCTGAGCAAGAGAAATATAGTTTGGTCAGTAAACCTTAACTCAAGTGGGTGCTGTCCTAATAATTTTTCGTTTCTCTTTTCTGTCTATCCAAGTAATAAACGGAACAATCATTACCTTCCAGTTTTACCTATTTTGAAAAGATATAAATAAATTAGTAATTCAGTTAATTAGTATTTAGATAGTTTTGTCTCTTTTTTGTACATCTATTACAACATTTTATGTTCCATTTTTTTCTTCAGATTGTGAAAGGTCATTCTCCGCAATGAATAGAATTAAGAGTGTTTTAAGGAACAGGTTGACACAGAGGGTACTGAACTACCTGATGACAATCAGTACTGAAGGACAACCCTTAGAAGACTTTAATTTTGATGTGGCAGTCAGTATATATGACGAAAAGACGTGTATCATTTTTTTTAATTAAGAAACAAATGAGATAGACATTAAGCCTTGTTATAACCTAGGTAAATAAAGAATACTATGTAAATATATGCATTTCTTTTTATTTCATTGATATTAATTTGTTTCACTTTTCTGAAGTTAAAGCGCGCTTTCAAAAACATTTTATGACGCTAACTCGTTTACCCCGATGCTATCGAAAATTTCTAGGGAGATCACTGTGATATTGATGTTGAAGCATCATATCATCGTACACGACATGATTATTTGTGCTAGAATCAAGATCATCAATTGTATCAGCTTCATCAATTGTGGAAAAGAAATCAACGGGGACGATTTACTTCTCAACAACGACTGAAGCGCTACTGTGAAATCTTGGAGTACATCATAACACGGTTGATAATCAGCCGATGGCTCAATCGCGTACAGGTGGTTATATGTCAACCATCATAAAATCATATTCAACAACAGTTGAGTTTTTCCAGATACAGCTGGACAAATGAATAATGCGCGAACCGAGGTTGGAAACATATCGCTGTGCTTGAGTGGTTTGGGCGCTGCCTGCGAGGAAACGTCAATGACTGTAAAATCTTTGGAGTTTCTCAAAGCATCTTCGGTGTTTTTCCTTTTTCCGTGACGCATTGTTAAATGTCAGCAAAAATGTTGTATAATACAATCATGTCTTCATATTGTGTGCGATGCCGCACAAAAACACGTACTGTGAATCCAACTCGAGTACAAACACGTAATGGTAAATCCACGATCGCTGGAACTTGTGCTCGATGTGGAGCAAATAAGTTCACATCTGTCAGTGGACGGCTTAGTCGTCTCAATTTTATATCTATCGGTGAACGGTAAATCCGTCTCGCTGAAAGCTCTAGGTTTAAAAAAAAATGTTGACGGTGATGTCGCTGCCGCGTTAGCGAAACTACCCGTTGCACCATGGAGTAAATATCCTGGTGAAAAGCATATTTCCGGATGCAATTACTATGGACTTGGATCACGGCTGGATATATGATATTTTATTCAAATAATCGACCTAAAACCGAAGAAGCACCTGTAAACAGCGTCGATGCTGCATGTTACCGACAGGATCTTGCTTACAAAGCATCACATTCTATCTGTGCGCGTCAACATGCCGATGTAGATCTTATCCATGATTTGAACGCGCTCAATCCTACACTCGGAGAAAGAATTGCTAGATGGATCATCAAAGGGGGTATGAAGGCTAAGATTGTTTGGGGTGGTGGACAAAGTCCACGCTATGGAGGTAAAATATATTGATATAATAAACAACCATAGTTTCCGAGCGGACTTTAACCAAAATATATTCCAGTCCGCACGGTAATTGGAAAGGTGAAGCTGCTGTTGAAAAGTTAGCAAGCGCGGCAGCTGTCTCTCATGGGGTTGCTTGAGAATGGTTAACCATACAAGTGCTGTCGCAAATTTACCTACCTGCGCCAAGAAAGATTTCCCGTGGATGGTTTGATCTCCAGACACCTAACGAAGTTCACCAAGCTGATTTTTTATTTATTCCACATGATCGGGTAAACGGGTGCACACGCAAATACGCGTCAACCGTCGTAGATATCCCTAGGAGATAAAAGGAAGCGGAACCTTTGACGTCTTAAGATTCAGCTGAGGTCGCAGATGCGTTTAAACGTATTTACGTACGTGGACCGTTAACATTGCCACAGTTGTTACACATGGATCCAGGTAAAGAATTTCTCGGATCCGTTGCTGCGTTGTTGGCAAAACAACGTGTGCGAGTTCGTGTCGAACATGTTAATATACGTGACCAAGCTATTGGGGAACAATTTAACCGCACACTTGCGGAGCGATTCTTTGAACATCATTACGCGAAAGAATTGTCAATGACGTCTCGGTCGCAGGGGGCAAAGCACGAGTGTGTAGCACGACTACCATTAGTCATACAATCGTAAAATAATGAAATCACACTCGCGATTGGATTAAAACCCGCTGATGCAATTCGGCGTAAAACTGTAACCATTGTAAAATCAGTTTCACATCCACCACCGTTAGAATCACTCGGAAACAGTTGTGTTCGGTATCTGTATGCACCGTGTGGACAAGTTCGTGCCACTGATCCGGTATGCTCCGTCGATGTATTTACTATCTCGGCTCAGATTGGCTTTCAAAGGGAACTAACACGTTACTATTTGGCGCCTGTGGATGAGCAATCGGCAAAGCGTCCAGGTAAAGCATTTTTGCGAGAGCAATTGAAAGCCGTTCCCGCGAATACGGTACTGCCACCGAGATCGTTTTTACGCTAGTGTGTCAATTGTAAGCGTATTTGTAATCGTATGATGTCCAAACGCGTAAGTAGTAATTCCATCGGGGACTATCCATCGCTTGGCGTCCAGCGGTGACAAACTCACCTTGGTACATTGGTATACACCCATGTGATGTTCTTCACTTCTGATCGTGTTGGCCGTATGTGTGAATTCGCGTCGCTTGAGAAGACATTCTACATACATTCATGTGTGAAATATTTTTCCACAACAACATGGGCAACTCCTTTCGCCCTCTTTTTGCTTTCGATCCCGACCACAATCGAATCCATTTTGGAGCGCAGTCCCACGTATTTTGCAACATCATTTTTCTTGGTGTTGTTAAACAGTGCGTGCGCATTCGGATAATCATTTATTTTTTTGGTGAAATTTGTTTGCAAGTATGTCCGATGCGATATCCGCGCACACATCGTGGGTGGTTATATGCATCAGCAGCAAGCCTGTGTCGGCTTAAAGAATCTTGACACTGTCGTGGAGAAATGGTTTTATTTTTATCATAGTAAAACTCATACATTAGCAGTTTCGACAAGACCCGCACAGACGCGGAAACGTAGGCTCAGTTTCGATTTTTTACTATATACATCAAAAGCCCACCATCGAATATCTTTCGGGATTCGAATGCCGGGTCCGCTATGAGCCTTCGAAGCTTGACCGTTTAGGTATCACGGACAAAGTCTACGCTGATTCTTTTTCGAAGATTTTCCATTGTCTTGCCGTATACGGAATTGTTCCTTAGTTTCAAGAATTTTTTTCAAATTCATTTTGGCATTTGTTCGCAGATTCGTATTCATCTGGATAAAAGGAGCCATCCAAGCATGTTGGCGAAATCTAAGCACCCGATGAATTTTGCCTATACGTATTCCCAATCACAGATACAACTGCGGGTTTCGTACGTGGATTACATAGTTGGATGTTCGCCGAAGCATTGGAACAAGTTTTTTGCATTCTGTAAACTTGCGTCCGTATTCGTACACGCAATCGCACTGATACGGGGACAGTCATCCGCGGGGCACCGACAGCGCTTCCGGTGAAAGCGGGTAGTCGTTATAAGTGTGGTGAAGCTCCTCAGGGTAGTCCAAGTCAACTTCAAAGAAGTATCTGTGGTCGCCGTTGCTGTCGTGATCGTGTACATGTGTTTGTATGTCCACATCCGCGGGATCTATCCACAAAAAGCCACCAACGGGCAAAGGCTGCATCATAGCCCAATCGTAAATATTAAAGGTATCACGATACATGATGTAACTGTTGGGACAGCGGGGTCAAATACGTCACCGTCTGGGTCCTTCGAGTTTTCGCGACGATGACTAACTATTTAAATCATTCTGCTCGATAAACAGTTGCATATCAATATTGGTGAGCAGTTCAAACTCTACTTTTGTCAATAACAGCAATGCATCCCAGGACATTCGCGGTGACGTAAAATAGTGCGCGCGGTTGAGATTGTATATTCTCTTGGCGGTATCCCGAAACACTTCAAAGACAACCGCGAGCAGCAACCCATTTATAGGAAGATACAAATTGTGATTGTCACCCAGGTTTTTACATTTGAATGCGGACCAAACCGCGTTTGCTTGTGCGTAGTCGTCGGTGTCGAAATGCCGCCGCGAGAAAACGACAAATGGAATACCTCAATCGGTGGCAACTGAGTTTCATCAAACTTTTCCCATCAACTCATGTACTTGCATGGATACACTCCTTTTCGTGTTATCAACTTTAACTTATCAACTGTGAGTTGACTTTGTCCACCAATGGCGCCATATCGATAGGTGATTTTGAAGTTTCCCACAGCAAGGATGCTTGCTAGTTTATCCAATGATGAAGGCAAACACTGCATCGAGTCGATACACTGTAATTGTCCGACTCCAAACATCATGTATTTTTCCATTTTGTTGGAGATGACGCTTATTGGCGCATTCAATGCTGCTGCGATTGCCTGCATAATCAAGTGACTATCATACCCGCGCAGGTTATAAAACACCACAGGAATTTTTATTTTATTTGGGCAAATCCGCAACTGTAGATTGCATACGTTGTGTTCGGCTGCTTTTTTACGCGTCATTGATATGACAGTGATTCCGTACTTTCGCATCAGTGAAACCAAATGTACCACCGCAGATCTGGCAATCGTTGGCCGCGATAAACTTATCAATATCATCACCGGTCATGGCGCTGTCTTTGGGCGGATAGAGCTGTTTGTGGATCCATTTTCTGGTAACCTCGAATGATTTAAGAAACACCTCAACCGAGTTCTCGCCTCGATACAATATTGGTGGCTCACGTGCTCCATCACAGCTCACGAACATGTAGCAAACCATGCAAGAGATTTGTTTCGCAACCTGTATTATATTCGACGGAACCTCAGAGGTGGAGTTGGAATCTGCTGTTGGGGATCCAGAGCTGGAATCTTCGGTTCTACTCACGGGAACATTCAAACATTAAACGTTCGCATAAATGATGTACGGTACTTTCATCTTTCGTTGCACTGCGGTGAATTTCAGAATGTTTTTTCCAGCTTCTGGCATACTTACAGCCAATTTTCCATTTTAAAGTTGTACACCAACTTGTAAATTTAAATTTACTTATTTGTATCCAATAATATGAAACGTTTTGTGCCACTTATGCATATAATCCATGGATTACATTCTTTGATAAAAATTTGCTTCTAGCTCGTTGAATAATTTTTCGTAATACTTCATTTCACGGTCGGTGAGTGTGTATGCGATTGTTATATTAATGCTTAAAACATTTCTCTAATTCATATGTTCTTAATGATCTTCGCAATTGCTAGAATATTCGCTGGATGTTTAAGAGTCATCGTCATCGTCAATGTCGTAATCAATATAGTATGCACTCGTTTTGCTACCTGTACTAGGCGATGCAGCTAACGTTAGCGACTTAATTTTTGTGTGTGCACAATATCAAATAACGTTTACACAGGTTGCTTGCTATTTTTTTCTCCAAGTAGGCATCGATGTTTATTGAGGATAATTCCTAAGTTGATTAAGTTATCATATTGCTCCAGATACGTGTGCTTAAAAATTCATACATCTTTTGAGCCGCTTTGATAAATCTGTATGATGCGTTTAAGCCAAACAACGACTTAACCTTTTCTGTGACGTTTCTCACACTCCACTGGTTTGGTAGATTAATTCCAGACTCGGATATTTTCATAAATTCGTTTAGAATAATATATGCATCAATCGGTTGATTTTCCGCCATTATTATATACCATGGTAAATGTTTAATATAACAATATTCTCTGCGATAGTTGGTATAATATATTTTCTGTCAGCGAAACTATATTCGACAACGTAGGTGTAAACTGCACAGCTGCGAATATTATCAGACTAACTCAGCTGCGGAGAAAAAAGTTTATGCTGTGGAGAAAATAATATCAGCGTTATCGCTTACACATCCGGTGGCGATTCATAAATGTGTTTTCACAGTAGTATAGTTCTAAACAATAATTGATGGTTGACTGCAGTACTGGAATCGGTGCAGCTGTGTTAGTATAGTAACCATCAATACACATCGCTGTGCTGCTGGAAAAATTCCCGTAGCCACCTTGATAGTATAAATTGTGGTGACTGCCATGGTGTATAGAAGGGCTGACTTATTCCCAGCTATCCGGTGTAAAACATACAATGTACCACTACTACACGGGGACAGTTCCAGTTAATTATTCCGGAAAAAGCCTCAATGTGACCCCGCAATAGTTTCTTTTTGCGCTCTTTATTTTCGCAAGTTTCTCTGGGCTAATGCCAACCTTTTCTTTGTGATAGGACATTACTATTTACAAATGTAACATGTTGAATTACAAATATGATAAACCACAGGTCCAGGTGATCCAATGAAAAGTAATAAATCGAGTACACCGTACGAAAGTCGTACTGCGAAATCTGCAGACCTATGTCAATGTTTTGATGCCAGTCCATAAACGATCACAGTTTGTGATATACACGTGCGACTTGATTGTCTGTGAAGCGAAATAAAATTTATTCGGTGGGTTCCTGATGACCGTTTAACCACAGAGAAACTTCACACACTCCTAGCCGGTCAAATATCATCGCACTACAGGCTCGATAGCCCGAGTTCAATCTTGAAACGCCAAAAACTCGTGATTTTTTGTACCTTGAGGCGATGTTGGATACTTATTTGCCATGTAGGCTGCTTTGAGTAGTAATGTCTGTCTTTAAGTATTTGGTGAGTGCGAGAAATGACAGCCATGAAGCGGTTCAAGACCCCATAAACGACAACAAATGCGATCCTGTGTTCAGTGAAGGTATTAGCGCAGGCATCCACAATGTTAAAGTTGTCAACACAACTTGACCAGAAGCGACGCTAGCGTCATGTCAAATTGCATCATTGTTGATACCTCTACCGGTTCACGTGTTGCTTTCATGTTTGCATCGTTGACTCGTGGAGGTGGAAGCTTTTGAAGTAATTCTTTGATTGCTTTCTCTTCTGTAGACTTTCCGACTTTTCCTATGTCTGTTTGATTCCCGCAATCGCCGCTCGCTGGCATCTGTTTAATAGTCTTTGTTGTTGCCTTCGTAGAATTCCTGATATGCATAATGTGTTTTGCTATCTTAACAACAGGACCAGGTTCTTCTTTTGTTGTTATCATCTCTTTTAATGGCTTAATCAGCGGTGCAAACGTTTGTTCGAAGCCCTCTGTGAGATATTCCCGTGCAGTTTGTCTCAACTGTAACATATCGTTAACACGCTTGCAAACGGCTGTAACATCGCGGATCCTGGTGTTCGCGGGAAGCTTGACTGCGTCGCTCTCCATACTCTACTATGGTATCACTGACGGAAACCGGGGTTTTTGACATTTTATATGTTAAATTGTTTTATCTAACCCAACTCGATATTTTCCTCCGGTAAACCCGGATGCTCTAGTCATGTCAATAGTGAGGAAACTATGCGGATTCTAGGTGGCCTCCGCAAACATATGCCGAAACTCAGTTGTCGCCTGCCCACTGGGTCCAATGACTGTTTGCGAGATCATGCGCGTCAATTCCATGAAATATCATTAATATGTTACAGTTGTCCCGAATCACTTTAGGCACGTGTGCGTATCGTTGTATTACATAGATAACATCTGTGTTGTTATGCCAATCTCGGGAAAATATTCGCGCGGGATTGATTTGGTGTTCGATGATTACATCATCGTACACGACAAGAGTATCTGAGATTTGATCAAGGCCATCAATGGTAGGTGCTTTATCGATTGTGGTGATGCCTGAAGCGCTTCCTTAAAATCTTTGAGTACATCACAACTCGGTTGATCGTCAGCAGAAGTTACATCATATACAGGTGATCCCACGTCAACCATCGTAAAATTATATTCAACAACAGTTGGGTTTTTTACTGAACCAGCTGGACCAATGAACAGCGAACGAACCGAGTTACGAAACATGTCGCCGTGCTTGAGTGGTGTTAAATGTCAAGAAAACAATCATATTGTGTCCGATGCCGCATAAAAACACGTACTGCAAATCCAAGTCGAGTTCAAACACATAATGGCAAATCCGCTGTCGCTGGAACTTGTGTTCGATGTGGAGCAAAAACATTCACATTTTCATTGGAACTTCCGGTTCCATTGGTGGACGCAAACAGGTCTCACGCACGAGCCCTCTGGGTCCAGGTCTAAAACAACTGTTAGCAGTGATGTCGCTGCTGCATTAGCAAAGTTACCCTGGACACCATGGAGCAAACATCCTGGTGAAAAGCATCTTCCCGGATACAATTACCTTGGGCCTGGAACACAGCTGATTATACGACTTGATTCTAACAATCGACCTAAAACCGGAGAAGCACCCGTAAATCGAGTCGATGATGCATGTTACCGACATAATCTTGCTCATAAAGCAACAAACGTGCAACGTGCCGATGTAGATCTTATCCATGATTTGAACGCGCTGATATAGATCTCACTCATGAATTAAACTGTATTAAGAAAGAATCGGTAGATTAATCATCAAAGGCTGCATGAAGGCTAAGATCCACATTGGTGGAAACTATATGTTAAAAAGTTCACTAATTGGAGGTAAAATATATTGATATAGTAAACAAACATGGTTTCTGAGCCAAAATATACTACAGTCCGCGCGGTTATTGGAAAGGCAAAGCTGCTATTGAAAAGTTAGCGAGCGCGGCATAGGTCACTCACGGGGTTGCTCGAGAATGATTAGCAAAACAGGCTCTGAGGCAAATTTACCTACCTGTACCAAGGAGGTTTTCCCGTGGTTGGTTTGATGTCCAAACACCCAACGAAGTTCACCAAGCTGATCTTTTATTTCCTGCACATGATCGGGTACGTGGAGACAAGTACACGCATACAAATACGCAACCATTGTAGATTTTGCTATCAAATACAAGGAAACGGAGCAACTGACGTCCAACGATTCAGCAAGTGTCGCAGATGTGCTTAAACGTATTTACACGCGCGGACCACTAACATGGCCACGGTTAATACAAGTCGATCCAGGTAACGAATTTCTAAGAGCTTCTTGAGATGGCGTTTAAACACCGTCCATATTTCGTAAGGATACAGCAGGGTCGGCAACACAATGGCTTTATAGACCCTCAGTTTTGTTTGTAGACTGATGTCTCAGGGATCCCACACATTTTTGCATAGTCTACCAAAGGCCACAGTTGTTCTAGCAATTCTGACATTGGTTGCATCATAGATGTGGACTGCACATGATACTGTGCTGCCGAGATAGGTAAATTTGTCCAATGCCACGATGGATTGGCCATTTACTGTGATGGTAGATTCTACGTACGGCTTTCCTGGTGCAGGTTGGTGCATCACCTCTCTCTTCTTGACACTGATTGTGAGAACGAAATCGTCACAAGCTGAAGAGAAATGTTCTATATTGTTTTTCATGTCAGACTCAGATTTGGCATTCAGAGAACAGTCGTCAGCAAATAGGAGATCACGAACAGTCACTTCCTGTAACTTCGTCTTCACCTGTAGTCTCCTAAGATTGAAGAACTTGCCGTCAGTCCGGTATTTGTCATAGTCACGGAAGGCATTAGGTAGCATGGCTGAGAACATCATACTGAAAAGGGTGGGGCCATCATAAAGCTTTGTTTGATTCCATTGGTGAATGGGAACGGTTCAGATGATTCGCCGTCGTCCACGACGCGGGCGGGCATGCCATCATGGAATTTCTGATCCATCACGATGAACTTCTCTGAGCAACCAAATTTTGCCATGATCTTCCATACGCCTCTACGGCTGTGTCAGAGGCTTTTGTCACGTCGATAAATGTCGTGTACAGTCGGAGTTCTTATCCTGGCATTCCGCCTGGAGTTGGCGAGCTGCAAACACCATGTATGTGGTCCCTCGTCCTTTCCTGAATTCACACAGACTCTCTGGTAAAAGCCCTTGATCGATTTGATGCACAAGGAGATTCAACAGAATTCTGGCAAGGATGGCTGTCGCATGATTGTATGTTATCTTACCGCTTGTAAAAAGTGGATGATGGATCTATCCTTCTACTCCTGGGGTATAGTTCCTTGAGTCCATATTGACTGGAATAGTTCAGTTAGTTTATGCGTTTCTAGACCTCTGCTGGCATAACATCTTCTCCCAGCACTTTGCATTTTGACAGCAGATCAATTGCTTTCTCAATTGTGGTCAGCGTTGGAGGATCAACAAGTGATATGTTGATTTTTACTTGGGGCAGTCGATCAATTGCTCCTCAGTGATAGATGCCTGTTAATTGAGAATGTTGTTCAAATGCACTTCCCATCTTTGAATTATCTTTTCTTTGCCAGTGAGCAGTGTGGTGCTGTCAGCACTCAGTATTGAAAAGATTTCCCTTAGGAATGTATCCCATACATTGTATTCAAAGCCATCATAGATATTCATCACATCATTTATGTATGCGTATGACTGAATCTCATGTGCCTTGTTGCTCAGGCATGAGTCTTGCAATTCTCTGAATTTGCATTGGGAGGTCCTCTTGATGTTGTTGAATGCTTCCTTCTTAGATGATGAAATTCTGTCTTCTAAACAAGCTTTCTGTATCCGATGTTTTGCATTCAGTAGTCTCTATATGGTAGCATCGTTCTCATGCAACCAATCTTGATGTTTACTTTTAAGGGTTTTAGATGTACTTGAGTACACAGAGTCTTTGAAAGATGCCCAGTTGTCGTTGACATTCTCGGAGTTTGCATCGATTGTATATAATTGGCTGCACAGTTCTTCGACAAATGCCTGTATCCCATTTTCCTGTTTTAATTTGGAGATATAAAGTTTTTGGGAACTTTTAGGTCTTGTTGTCGTCTGCAAGGCTTAATCCGGATATTGAACTTGGAGACTATGAGCCTGTGGTCAGTCCAGCATTCTGCACTTCTCATTCAAACATCCTGCCTCTCTTTTCCTGACAATGACGTAGTCAATGCAATGCCAGTGCTTGGAGCGTAGGTGCATCTAAGACATCTTGTTGCAGGTTGGCAGGCAGAATACTGTGCTGGTGATTAGGAGTTCGTCTTCAGCGCATTTCCTTAGTAGGGTAGTCCGTTGTTGTTGCATTTGTCAGAGCTATTTTTGCTATATCTGGTGATCTGTGCCAACTGTAGCATTGAAGTCACCAAGGACCTTGAGCTTGTCTGCCTTAGGAGCTTCTGCGATAAGAGCCTCCAGTCTTCATAACATTTGTCCTTGATCTCATCTCGGTTGGTCATGATTGGTACATAGGCGCTGATGATAGTTGCGTGTCCTTTTCCAGACAGTGGGATTCTCATTTCACGCCCTTTGGAAGATTTGTGAGCTTATTGAATTGCTGTGATTAGATGGCAACCCTTACAGTAGCTTCACGTTCTCATCCTTACTTCAGTCACTCCAGAAGAAGGTATAGACAGCTCCTACTTCGGTAAGTTATCCTTCGTGAGCTAGGCGAGTTTCACTTACGGCTGCTATCTGGGTGTTGAATCTGGCCAGTTTTATATCAACTAGAGGTGTTTTCTCTCTGGTCTATCTGATGTTGTACTGTCCATATCTATGCGCACATTCCAGGCACCGATGATTAATTGCGTCACCTTTGTCTTCTTATGTTTTCGACCGCTAAGGTGAGATCCACGTCAATCACGGTATGTCTACCATGGTTAAGGTGAAGCAGACAATATTTTGGGCACGTTTTCTAGCCACTCCCTCATGCTATAGTTGTAACTAGTGTGATCTTAGAAAGGGCTGCTTAGTCACCCATGGGGCTGCAGAGTTCCACTGCTTCTTCGGTCCAATGAAAAGCGACACTATGCCTTGTGCCACCGGGGTGCAGGTCTGAAGCTACAGCCCCCAGTGTATCCACACCTGTTGCTTTGCCGCTCGCCCGTCGCAACAGGACTTATATGTATCTAGTGAGTGAGGAGAATAATGTCCCGACTTGCGCGTGATTTGGATTTAAATGAGAGAAAGTTGTGTAAGTCACCCTCACTCTCTTGTCCCGACCTGTCTTAATCCAGTAGCACGACAATATCGAGACGTCTGGAGACGAGTCCAGATGCAGTGGATGGCCATCAGCTCCTACTGCACCTGAGCTGATGTCCTGAGCTGTTCACACAACTCTTGACATCTGCCTTCACGGTCGAGGTATAAGCATATCTGCTCGGCCGCCTGATCAGTCATAAAAGACTCTGCAAAGGGAACCAAGTGTTGCTGTATACCATGGGTGAACAGTCACAGGTAGTACCGTCTTCTGTTACTTGCGGTAGCAGACGTAGCCTGACCTGACCTGACCAGTTAAAAAGAAGTATAGTTCGCTGCTATTATCTGTCCGTGTGGTTCCATTTTCAGTGAGATAGCACAAAAGACTTGGACCTTGAGCCATGAATATAATTTATTATGGACATGAGTAGATGACATGATTAGATTTGCAGGTCATGACGGCGGAGTTTGACTTTGTTTCGCATTTTGATCTTTTTGGACTTTGATTTATTTTACTTTTTTAACAAAAACATTGCTAGCCCAGTTAAGCAAAGGTAGTTAAGTGAAATTTGGAAGTCATTGTTGTACTAACATATAGATGACAACATTATATTTTCAGGTAATTGCAGAAAATTTTCAATTTATCTACAGATTTGGTGTTATTTTTGGGACCATTTCTGAACGAAAAAAATAAAATAAATAAATACGTGAGACAATTATAAAAATACCACGTGACGTTGACAAATACAATTTAGCATGCATGTTTTTATCCATATATAGACAACCGAATTAGGTAGTCATGGTATGATAAAAAAAATTCTAAACATTTTGTACCGCTTCGACTTTTTGGGGGCTTTGTCTTTTTGGGGGCATACGTGTTTTACAAACATATGTAGTTTGCATAAGCCACTGTGTTTACTAAACATCATTCAGCAACTTCCAATGACAAATTGGGGGTGGGATGAGGTGGAGGCGTTTTTGTTCTTCAGCGCATAGAACGGTGGAAGGGAATATTAAGATGGTTGCTGGATTGAACAATTCAAGGTAAAATATCTACATAGGATGAAGGCTGACTCGTTTAAAGGTTCCATTGTTGATACTAGGATATTTCAATCAATATAGGGAAAGGTAAAACTTGCTTTTGGAACGAAAATTTGCAGCCAGAGTCGATTATGATGTATTCGTTGATATTATTGTAATTACTCTGTTGTTCATTGATTTCTGACTAACATGTTTCCAGCAAGTTAAGCCTGCAACTATGGAGTGTGTACCTTGTCAAATGTGTAAGGAGTACAAAATATGTCATCAGTGATCCGAATGTGTGGATCTAAAATGTCAGTTGTGTGATTTGAATAAAAATGACACATTTGAGTGAGTGCAGTTGTTCCATTGGGATTAGACATTGATTATCATACAGTACACTTCATCTAGCGTGTTTTGACCTTCACATAAAAGTGTGGTGTATATCATCTCCCTTTTTTATACTTTTAGTTTGTCCAGATGTATTTTTGGAGGACATATATGGCTGGCAAAATATATTTGTACCCATTGTTGTATTTTTCATACGCTTACCTATGTGGAAATCTTTTTTTTTTTAAGGTAGGTACATTAATTCTGATTAATGAAATAAAGCTAATTGTATGAACGTTTAATAAATCTATTCTAAACAATTCTAACATTATACATTGTATGACATGTGCTTCCTACAGATATCGCAGATAGAGATAAAAATGCAGGTATATGATTTTGCTATACTCCACATGATTTATTGAAAGCTATTAACTAAACAGTTAATCTATTCAGTTATAAAATTATATAATTAATTGTCAAAAGTTAACAACTATGTACTTAAAATAATAAACGTATTTACTTGCTTCATATTTAATGTACTTACAAATGCATGTTTATGGCATTCTGAATAATCATAATTATTTATAGTTCCTGAAAACAATTCTGTTTATATAATCTATTGATCTTAGTTCGTTGTTTTTAGTTCCTCGTTTAGCTGTATAATGTACATAATACATTGAACAAGTCGTTTACCATTTTCTATTTATTCTTATATGTGAAGTAAAGCGTTATATTATTTTGTAAGTGATATCAATTTAACATTTATAATACTAGATAGTGGGAAGTCATCAATTATTGTAACTTAAGGGTTAATACACAAATATTGTACTGAACCTTAAAATAAAGATTAACATTGGGTTTCTCGTCAACGTCCACCTTGCGCCCTTCGGCTCGAATGCAGTAAGAATTAATGATTTTATTCCTTTTGTTTACATAAATAAGTTAATCAGAGAAATGCTAGCAAATATTATCTTAATTATTAAGCTAGAATAATGGATACGACCTTACAAATATTTGAATTAAACTGTGTTGAACCGAAATCCGCCTACATCATCCATTTAAGTCTTTCCATTTATATAATAATTTATTTAGTAATGATTATAACCTGTTGTATTAATGTTTATTCTTTTTTAACTTTAATCTGCTGGCCCGAGATAGGATGCATACGGCCAAAAGTTTAGTTTGTATCGTGTGGTTGTTGGTTTTTTAAGAAATAGAAAAAGACACAACAAGAGTTATACTGGCCGGTATTCATGATGCTTGTGAAGCTATGTTTGTTTTGTTGGGGTATGGTGTTGGTTTTGTAAAAAAGCAATATTAAATAAGGTTGTGGATTGTGCCAGGAATAACCACCTCTATACTGCTATGTAAATATTGAAAAGATAAGATACCACTCGTCCCGATTTTCCATCCAGATTGCCCTCCATTAAGGAAGATAATTGAGTGACAAAACAAAACTAAAACTCCTCACGAATCAAACTCCAAATGTATCATTCGTGTGGGGATAAAATATGCAAGACATGCCAAAGCATGCTCAAAAATAACAATTTCTCCTGCAATATAGAGGGCGAAAAACTCAGTATTCATATTAGCACAATCGCATTCAAAAGACAAAATGTGACATATGTAATTACCCGCAAGGTTTGTTCAATGCAGTATGCTGGTGAGACCAAAATCTTAACAGGAAGAGAAGGAATATACATAGATCCCAGTGGTAAACCAAAAATGCTGTTTTAAGCACCGTTGAGGAACACTGTTCTTTGCCTGTTTTCCATTTAAATGCCATTATCTTGACTAGAATAACCCACAATTAAAACTGGAACCTAGAAACCAGAAGAGAGAAAGAAACTTATTGGCTTCGCCGCTTAAGAACTCTCAGACCAAGAGGCTTGAAACAAGAAGAATGGAAACCCTTCTCCTTCCAAATCTACATGTTTGTTTGGAAGGGTTTACCTCCGTATGGATTTTGTACCATTCTTGATTTTGTTTACATTTTTAGGACTTTACTTTAAATTAGTACTATACGGTGGTACATACATACATACATACATACATACATACATACATACATACATACATACATACATACATACATACATACATACATACGTACATACATACCTACCTACCTACCTACCTACCTACATACATACATACATACATACATACATACATACATACATACATACATACATACCTACCTACCTACATACCTACATACATACATACACACATACACACATACATACATACATACATACATACATACATACATACATACATACATACATACATACATATATACTGTTACGACCGTTTGTCAAGGATCTTCAAGTCATAACACATTCTGTGTTCGCCATGTGCTGGCTTCAGGTGAAAAGAGAGTAGAAATATGGAAGTTTTGTTGGTGCTGATATTTCTGTATTGTAAAGTCTAGAAGACAGAAGAGATCACAGAGACGAAAAACAAAATATATGATATTTATGATGTTATAAATAAACAAAGAATACGTTATGTTTTACTTTTTATTATGTTCTGTCTTCTTTATCTCTGATTTACCTATTCACAATTTCATTTACATTCGATTATATTGATTCTAATTCATTACCATATTACAAACTTCACAAAACAATACTTTCAGACTAATATATGTTGACAACGAAATGTTGGCTTCTGTGACTGATTATAAAAGACATAAAACAATAAAATTAAAACACCATAGTAGAGGTATCAGAATGAGTTGATAATAACTAGAGATTACTGTTGTCTGTATTTAGGTTTTTAAATCATTGTTATTAAAATCGGCTGCAGGAGCCATTGTCATTGTCCACCCCTGGAAGCCAGATTGTGCATGGTGAAAGTCATAGGCTACGAGTAACCTTGGAGCAACAGCCAATATGGCTACAATTAAAAGTATAGTTCATGCATCAATAATTACCTTAATTATGTACTAAAGCCGATGCCTCGCAAGAAATGCATGTAGTCTACACAAACTCGTCCAATTCCTATACTCATTCATTTACAATACACTGTTAACTTATTGAGAGTAACCTTTCAGATATCCATTTTATAGTCACTATTCATTAATATGGAACATTTGACATTCAATAAACATATTTATTACTTCCAAAAACACTGCTCATAAAGGCCTGTAGAACAACTATGTGATCATAAGCTAAACACAAATACTTATCATATGCTAATAAAGTATAAAATGGATGTCGTAGCGACCTTTTGCCTGTAAAGGTGGAGTAACAGAGATGTGCCCACTTACCAAGATTCACGATTCTAACATTCACAGCACTTAGTAAATTACCCTAAACACAAACTGTCAGTGAAGTCACTGAAGCATGTAAGATAGGTCATATAGACCTCCTTTTGCAATAAGGGTGCAGTTCCTATCCAAATGTATCTCCTCGCCAAGTTTCGTGTTTCTAGGTAGGACAGAATGCATACAGCACGCCAAAAATCCATTGGTTATAGCTAAACGTAAAAATCTCTAGAAAACCAGTAAATTATGAAATACTGGTCATGATGAGCCTCTTTCGTAGAAAGGGTGTGGAATTTACAGAGATGCATATCATCATCAAATTCACAGTTCTAGTATGAACACTGCCTAGGAAACGATGACACAAAAAATGTAACCAAAGACAGCAAAGCATACAATCTGGGCCATAACGACCTACTTCTGCAAATAAGAAGCTGTGCTCATCAAGATGCATTCCCTCACAAAGTTTAATGATTCTAGAAAATGTGGTATGTACACAACATGAAAATAACCTATGTGGTCATAAGCTAAATGCAAAAACATCATCTAAGCGAGTAAAATATGAAATATACGTTACATTGACCTTTTTTATTGTACTGTTGTGCTATTAAAAGAGATGTATCCCCTCATCAAGTTAAATGATTCTAGTATGAACAGTTACTACACAAAATGTAACCGAAGACAATAAAGAGTGAAATATGGGTCACAGTTATCTACTTTTGTTAAATTCGGATGTGGGACTTGTTAAGATGCATCCCCTCAACAAGTTTCATGATTCAAGGTATAGCAGTTTATATACAGGATGCAAACTTATTTCTTCAAAAACTTAACCTACGCCAGTAGAATGTGAAACTTGAGTCACAGTTACTTTTTGTTATTGCAAGAGTGTGGTACTAATAGACACGCATACAATCATCTAGCGTTTTGACGGTACGAGCATCAGAAGTACTTGTAAAATCATTTTACACTGACCTGAACCAAAGTCTGTGGTGAATGAAATGTAGATCACAGTGATCTACATTTCCGATGAGAGTAAATATCTCATCAACATCCATCCCCTCACCAAATTGCATAATTCTAGTTATAACAGTATGTATACAGACTGACCTAAATGCAAAAAAGTAACCCCACTAAAGTATATGTCTATACAAAGTTAACCATTTTGCACCCTCTCCAAGGAGTAAGTGCTATGAAACCTACCCCAAACTATTGCCTAGTACCTAGGAATAATGAATGATTGAGATGCAGCGAGGCTGTATACTAGTATATGTGAATGCTTTAATGTATGCAGACACCAACCGCGACAATGGAGGGTAGTATAATAGCTCTCCTTCATTTTGTAGCGGTGAGCTAAAGAGAGGCTCAGTCCTGGTGGTCGTCGTGGTGGTCACTACTAAAAGAATCAACACAAATATGGAGAGGCGACAATTTAACAGATATATATATATATATAGACAGACAAAAACTATGATCAGCTTCCATGTAGTGTCTGAAGCGTATGGCACACCTGTAAAAAGAATATGTCAAACAGACGTGAGAAAACCAAGTTCAGAAGCTACAACAAGTTTGATGAGAAGCATTTCCTGGATGATGTTAATAAAATATCTTTTCACGTCATTAACGCATTTGATAATATTGATGAATAATAGTGGGTATATGAAAAGCAACTATTGGAGGTTATTGATAATCATGCTCCGAAAGAAAAAATACCAAAAGGTTCCACCTCCACCCCGCCTGAACAGTGAACTTAGAGAGGCCTTTTATCAAAAACGTATAGCCCATAACAAATTTGTAAAATATATCCAACTAATCCATTCTAGAAAACTTACAAAAGAACAGAAACTCTGTCACCAAGCTAAGAAGACAATCTATTAGGCTTTATTTCTTGGAAAGGTGCAGAGGCACCCAAAATCCGGGATTACTTACCAAACTGATCAAACTGAAGCCTTTCAAATCTTTAATGAGTACTACATTAACATTGCAAAAACCACTGGATCAAGTGAACTCATCGTTAACTCTATTATTCACCCTAGCATATAAACTAGTCATGACAATATAAAATATAAAACACTTAAAGTGAAACCTGTAGTGCCAGAACAAATTTTTCAAAATTATTATTTTAAGATGGATGCCGTAGTAGTCATATTGGATGACACATCAGTACCATTTTTACTTAGGGCCAACTAGATATCATAAGAAGTCTTCACTAGTTGATATGAGTTTCCGATCAGGAGAAGTACCGAAAATATCATTTTCAAAATGGCTATCATGGCGGCTGATATAGAGCCAACAAGACATTATATTAAGTCTTTTAGTGAAAACCCATATTGAAATCACCATCCATGCACAATTAGCAATTACAAGATTTTTAAGATGGCTGTTATAGCGGCTGCCGTGGCGGCCATATTGGACGTCAAGACGTCTGCTCTGGACGTCAGACGAGCATTATTTTTCTTTAGGACCAACTAGACATTATAGCAAGTCTTGTAGTGGAAACTCCATTAAGATATGATCATCCATTCAGGATAAATATTGATAACAAGATTGTCAAGACTAAATGTGCAAGCAGCAAAATTTTAATTTAAACCAACTAGACTATAGGATGAAAGTGTGTGTACAGTTTCATGACAATTCTCCAAGCAGTTTAGGATCAATAACGATAACAAATGTCCGCTAACGGACGGATGGACGTCGGACGATGGACAACAGGCCATCCCGCAATTTATTTTCGTCTCTATCCGGTAAAGCTATAAATGTTATTCTCAAAAATCAGTCTGATAGTCTGGAATCCATTCTGATACTTTAAATTGTAGCAGCATTCACTTTAGGGGAATTTATCTCTTATCTCTGATGGTTTTTTTAAGATTAATCTAATACACATAGAGCAGCCTATATCATCGATCAAACTTCCAGATTGAGGGGGGGGGGGTACTCACATCCGGTGGTGTTTTGAACTGGTGACGCAAATAGCGATTGTTTACTAAGGGTGTCCAAAAGTGTTTGTATGGAGATATGGCAGGGGTGTCCAAATCAACAAAGGCCTTAAGATAAATTTGTCACTCGGGCAATGTACTTTTATAAGCGAACTAATAGTAACATCAAAGTGAAGAACAATGTATTTAGGCCGTCAGAGAGGAATGAATTGAAAATAATGATAATAACTATATCCAGTGTTTATAGTCTGATCGGTCTAACATAAAGACTGCACAAGAAAATTGAATTTTTCACACTGCTGATGATCTCAAATAAAAGATTGCTTTAAACATAATATGATTCCCCGCCCCTTTTGCTTCTTACAATTGTGTAGAAATTTGAAAGAAATGTGTACCGTGACTGGCACATTATACGCCTCGTGGTTAATAGTCTTTTGTGAAAGAACTAGTGAGGCACGGTTGACTCTGAAGATTACTGACCTACAAATAATGACAGTTCGTATGATACTACTCTCAGCTCCATACGACCTCTCCTTTATAGTTCCCCGCATCCAATAAAATCCGCTTCGCGGGTACTGTTGGAAAAACCAATTAATTCATCAATTAGCATGTTATATTTTCTTGCAAGCCTACAGACCGTGGCCTATATACACTATAATCTATCTGTTGTTTTTTACCCTAAGTGCAAGGCATCCACACAGTTTGGTCAAGGTACTTACTCGAAAATAAATATTATTCTGCAAAATCCCATTTTTCTTTAGTCACAATGACTTTGACATTTAACCTTTTGTCCCAAAAATCAATAGACCTCGTTCATGCCTTAAGTGCAAGCCCTCTAAATACATTGATCAAGGTACATGGTTTTTAGCTAAATTTATTATGCAACAACTATGTTTATTTTGTCAGTCACGCTGGCAATACACTTTGACCTTTAAACCCCCAAATAAATAGGATCTTTCCATACTCAAAGTTTTAGCTGTTAAAAAGTTTTGATCCAGGTCTGTGATATAGAACTGAAGT
The DNA here is from genome assembly GCA_029931535.1 of Margaritifera margaritifera. Taxonomy (NCBI): domain Eukaryota; kingdom Metazoa; phylum Mollusca; class Bivalvia; order Unionida; family Margaritiferidae; genus Margaritifera; species Margaritifera margaritifera. Next base: position 181,928 of record JAQPZY010000622.1, read on the forward strand.
TATTGTAAAGAAATCATTTTTGTTAGTCAGTGACATTGACCTTTGGTCTTTTGATCCCAACGCCAATAGGTTTCTTTTTGACCCAACCTGTGTGTCATCCGCAAACTCTGGTGAAGCTACATCGTTGAGAAATGAAATGTGTGTGCACAAACCATATTCCTTCTTTCAGTCACAATGATTCTGACCTTTTGAGCCCCAAATCAAAAAACTTCTTGCTTGCCCCAAGTGCAAACTATCCCGAGCATTTGGCTTAAGTCAGAATACTCGAACTAAGGTTATTGTGCAGCAACCAGTTTTCTTCTTTCAGTCAGTGACCATGACCTTTGACCTTTTGACACTGAAATAGATTTCTTCCTTACCCAAATTGCACGCCTACCACAAAGTTTTGTGAAGGATCATAATGTGGAACCAATTATTGTGCAGAAAAGGATAAGATGATGGACACAGGGACAGACAGGGTCATAGCACAATAACCTCTGCAAAAATGGCAGATGTATGACAAAAACATGACGGAGTTATGTCTACGGTATTTCTGTAGAGATTATGATATTGAATAGGAACACGTAAAATAATTACCTATAGTCTGGGTATCAACAAAAAATACTGGCATGGAATCTTTGCAGTAATTTAAAGGAGTTTAATGCAAGTGTTTGTACTTGTGGTGATGTAATAAGCAAGCAATATGCTCTTGAGTGAAACAATATGTCTGTGCCAGGCATATTTACAAATCGTGATTCATAACCTACGATACCATACATTATCAAATCAAAACTGGACTGGGAGCTCATGGGAAGCACTGGTCACATCTTCAAATATATATTTTTTTTTCATCCAAAACTTATCTGACATAAATTGAGCCATCCAATGCAAACTATAAGTGCATCTTATTTGAAAAGTCCATATATATAATATTCTAGCAACATCATCTGTTATGAATAGGAATATGGCCAGTTAGCAGCAGTAATTAGATGCGAACTTAAATATACATGGAGAAAAAAGGATTTCTAATCACGTCTTTATGCAATAATGACTTTGTTAAAGTTAGCAGAAATATTTGTGAAAATATTAATGACCACAGTCTGGGACCTGAAACATGTGCCCAAAACACTTTTAATGGATTCGTTTAAAGGACAGGATTGACCAAAATGGTGACACAAAACAATTGCAGTGATTTCTATCATTGTTTTTCTTCCAGAGTTCATCACCCTGAATTTCAGGCTTTTCAAATATTAAAGAAACATTTCAAAATGTTTTCTTTGTGTCTACAAAAGAAACCCCCACCTTCAACGTCAGAATCCAGTGTAATTAATATTCATATTCCAGTATGGCTGAGAATGATCAGCAAGAATCCAACATGTACAAGCCAGAAAACATCAATATCCACATTCTACCACATACGATATCCAGCATTGAAGTAATTATGGATACTAAGAGGGCGTAGTTAAAAGAACAACCCAGCGTGGAGAAATGTACAAAAATTCTAATCAGAATGACAATCTACATGTGAAAGTAACGCTTTATCATTACCACATATAAACATCACATACAAAGTGTAGGTATACGGGCATGGCCTCAGGAATTTCTTCAGCTCTGTGGGGAGTCCTGTAGGGAGCAAACCAATATCAAGGCCGTGTTTACACAACCATTATCCTCTACACCAGCCCCCACTGTCACCAGACCACTAGGATATGATCTTAATCTAAGTAATCTTCTCCTTGCACACAGTTTCTTAAGCGCCAGCCCTGAATAAATAGACACATTAATCCCAAGGCTAGAACAAAAAATAAAAGACCTAAAAGACTGATCAACTGCAGAGTGTGCATGATGTCAAGGTCTGTGTTTTAAGCCCTCTCTTCTTTCTTATCTATGTAACTAGTCTTCCATTAAGTAATGAATTCACAAATATAGATGTTTGTGCATCGTGCAACTTTGCATGCATCTAATTTTGGTACCAAAGTTATAAAAAAACAAGATTAGACACAGACCTTATTAGAGTTCAAAGTTGGACACAACAAAATAAGATTGTAATAAAAAAGGTTAAACTAAATGTATAATTGTGTAGACATTACAAAAACTGCATATATTTGGGATACCAAAAGTATTTCTAACAATAATTAATCATCAGGTAGAAAATGTGAAAAATGAAAAGCTTTTAGGTGAATCTGTAGATAATAATTTACAATGGGATGAATATATTTACATATTTGAACGGCACTGTCACCATAATATCCCCTACCAAAGAGGAATCAAGAATTTACATACAGAAACTCGTATTGTGAAGTACAATGCATATATTCTTGCAACAATGGATTATTGTTCAACTGTATGGGGAACTGTGCCAACTTTGCTCAAGCCTGTGGGTGGGGATGGGCTAACTGTGTAAGGAACATTCGATTTAATAAATACAAAAATTAGTTGTCATTGGTGTATTGTGTAAGAGTTGTAGTTTCTGACAGTTAATACAGAGTTGAGTCTCTCGCTACATGTATGATTTTGTTAATTTATATTTGGATCATATTTCGTATTTGTTTTTTTTGTTGTTTTTTTTTTTTTTTGGGGGGGGGGTCTTAGCATTTTTTAATGTGATACACATCTTATCCCTGTCTTGGTCAGGTGGAGGTATCTCTCTTACGTGCTGTTGAGTAGATGGTCTAGTCCTTGTCAAAGGTGACATTCTAAGGATTTCTGAAGTACGGCAGTAACTATATTTATTGAACCAATTATTAACACTGAGGTGTTGGAAAAACAATTGGTACCGTGTTACCTATAGGGAACATCAGCCATTCGGTGTATCCACAGAAATGTGTACATATAGGTGTATCATTTATAAGCTTTAACAGTGACTAAGAACAAAAAATAAGAGTCTTATGAAGGAAATGACGTTTTACTGGTCGAGCAGATTTCCAAGAATTCAAGATAAGACCATTTCATCATGTTAACTGTTGAGTGTTTAAACCATATCTGATGTTCTTCAGCAATAACCTTATTTACAATATAACTGCTCTGGTGGACGTTTTGAATGGCACCGTTTATATTTAGGACCAGCAAACCTCATTTAGAAACAACACGACATCATAAGAAGTCTTCTGATGCAAACCCAATGTTGATATGACTTTCCGCTTTAAAGGAGTAACCATAACAAGATTTCAAGATGGCTGCCATTGTGGTTATATTAGATATCAGATTGATACCATTTTCTTATAAAATGTTATTTTCATGAAAGCACAATATAGATGCGACCAGTCATCTAGATGAAGTAGTGATAACAAACTTCTTAAGATGGTCATTGTGGAGGCCATAGTGGATGTCTATAAAAGACCATTTTAATCTAATACAAGCTAGACAGCATAATAAGTGGTTTAGTAAAAACAAAACATAATACGGCCATCCATTCAGTTGGAGTAACGAAAAAACGATTTTCAAGATGGCGGCTGTGGCGGCCACATGTACATTCAATATGGATCTGCAAGTGACACATTTTTATTTAGGATCTACTAGACACCATGGGAAGTCGTTTAGTAAAAATCCTCATGCTACTATGATCATTCATTTAGGAGTAGCAATAACGAAATTTTCAAGATGGCTGCTGTGGCGGTCATATTGGATACTAGATCAGCATCATTTTCATTCCGAACCAACCAGACGTCGTACAGAGTCTTCTTAGGAAAACCCCATGTCAATATGACTTTCCATTCAGGACGAGTAACGATAACAAGATTGTCAAGATGATTGCAATTAGGACCTCCTAAATATTATAAGAAGTCTTTTAGTGAAATCTCTTGCTGATATTACCATCCGTTCAGGATGAGTAACGATAACAAGCTTTGTATGATGTTGCCGCTGTGGAGGCCATATTGGATGTCTTAGCAGCACCATTTTAAATTACAGCTAAATAGACCGCATCATTTTTGCAAATAATGACAGCCTTTTGGTGAGAAAAATATAACAACGTTAGAAACATGGCACATGTTGGCTTTGAATAGGGACAGTTGATAAAGATGGACAGGGCAGACAGTGAATTTTATACGCTGATGGCTCGATATCGACAATTCGAATTCGGTACATGCAATAAAATATAGTTTTGGGGGGAGTAAAACTAATTATAATTATGTAATACTTACCTGTCACCATTATTAAGCTTTCTCCTTTCCGCATGGAAAGACCTCGTCCGTGCTAGATGCACCAACTCTCTATTCTAGAAGTTTCTTAGAACATGTGCATCGACCCAGTCTGATCTACGTCATCAGCTCCACAGAGCGTCCTCATTCTTTTCAGGACATCAGCGCGGGGTGGGAGGAGAGTATCCAATAGTGCCAGGTAAGTATTACATAATTAAAATTACTTTTACTCCCCCTTTTGAATGTCTTTAATAACTAACCTGTCATTATTGTTAAGAAGCATTTGTCAGTAAGGAGGGTGGCTGATGGACTTTGAGAAGAGTAAAAGTGTGGAAAAATGACTCACCCTCCAGTCCAAGCAGTCAACTGCAGTTGTCTGTGTCGCAGATTGTGCTGTGACGATCGGACCCAGAGAGAAGATACCTTGGCATTGGTTTACTAATGACCGAAGGTAAAAAGACTAGAAGGTTGCGTGTGAGCGCCAAACGCAGCCTTCATAATATCGTCTAAAGAGGAATGGTTGAACTATGCCCAAGAAGTAGCAATAGCCCTGACTTCATGCTGAAATATTAGCTGAACCCCTTTAGGGTAGAAAAAGTATTTTCCTACCCCTCCTTCTCCCTTTAGCAGATGCTAAATAGAATTTAAGTGCCCTAACTGGGCAAGGAAGTCTATCACTATCATCACCAGCAGAGATACGACTGCGACTGGGGATTTCAAACGGGGATGGGAATACTGACGGAAGTTGGTTTTTGGCAAGAAAACCAGGCTGACACAATAGGGAAACGGACTCATAATTGCCATTGAAGCGTAAACATCCCTCTTCGATTGATAAAGCATGGAGCTCGCTTCTTCTCCAAGTTGACGCAACGGCCAGAAGAAAAACGGTTTTAAACGTGAGATTTTCAAAAGAGGCTTCACTCAAAGGTTCGTAAGGTGTTTTTGTCAATGCCCACAAAACACGTTAAATTTGGTGTCAATGAGCGAGACACTGGTCTCTGAAGCTCGAAATTCTTAATAAGATCCGACAAGTGAGTATCTGAACGAATGGACTGACCTTTAGAGAATTTAAGAGTGTTTGAATGAGCAGCCCTACCATTTGATTGTAGAGGATAAACAAGATCTCTCATTGAAAAGGAAGAGAAGAAAATCTGCTGCTGCAGCGATAGCGGGTCGGCAAGGATTAGCGCGTTTCCTAATACAGACGATATTCCACTTTGCATTGTAGACCTTGGATGTAGAGCATCGCCGGGCTTGTATGATGCAGTCAGCATCTTTGCTGGAAAACTTTGCCTGGCGGATCGATCGCTTGAGATAAGCCAAGCTTGAAGGTGGAGGATCTGGGGATTGGTGTGAACTAGTGTGCCTCTGTGTTTTGTCGCAAAGAAGTTCACTAGAGGTCGATCCCATAGACTGGACATAGACTCTACAACCGCTTGATGAAGAGACCATTCAGTTAGGACTACCTTGCCTGTTCTGGACAGACTGTCTGTCAGAATGTGTAAGCTTCCCTGGAATGTGACGAACTCGGGGTGTAATCCCTTCTGACTGTGCCCAACTTAGAAGGACCCAGACTTTCACGCAGAGGGAAGGAGCATGAGTGCATCCTTGTCGTCTGAGGTATGCGACCACTGATGTGTTGTCTGAGGAGAGCATGATGCAATGCCCTTTGATGCGTTCCAGGCAGTCTTTTAGGACGAAGAACACGGCTTTCATCTCTAGATTGTTTATGTGGAGAAGACAGACTTCCTGTGACCACAGGCCATGGAGAAGTACTCCTTCTGGCTCTAAATGAGACCCCCGACTTGAATCTGACGCGTTGGTTTACATATAGGAGTGGGGTTATGGGGCATGCAGGGGAACTCCTCTCAGAAACATATCTTGATTGTTCCATCACTTTAGGTGGTACTGAAAACGTTGATCTTAGAGAAATTCGCATTGAGAGGGAATCCTTGTGGGGTCTCCAAATCGCCAGCAGGAAAAACTGAAGAGTACGTAAATGAAGTCTCCCTAGGGGAACCAGGTCCGACGCGGAATTCAAGGTTCCTAGGAGGGAGAGATACAGATGAGCCGACAACGAAGTCTTGGTCTGTAATGTCCTTAAAAGTTCCATGATTTGTGTATCCTCTCTGGGGGAACACGAACGCGGCCCAGGAAGGTAAGGAAATTCATTCCTATGTACACGAAATCTTGAGAAGGAACGAGTTCGGCTTCTCTACATTTGGAAACAGTCCCAATTGCGTAACCACAGACCAACAGCGGGTCATGTGGCTGCATAGGGACTGTTTGTTTGTGTTGTGTAGTAGCCAGTCGACAAAATACTGGATTAACGGAATCCCCAAGTATCTCTAGTGTGCAGATATTACTCCCATGACTCTGGTAAAGATGCTGGGTGCTGAGGCGAGACCGAACGGTATGGCTCGGAATTGAAATACTTCCTGTCCGATCGAGAACCAGACATATATTTTTGTGCGGCGGAATAATAGGGGTGTGGAAGTACGAATCCTGAAGATCGATGGAAAATGCCCAGTTGGCTGGTTTGATGGCGTTCCGAACTGAAGTTGCAGTGACCATCTTGAACGTTTCCGCTTGCAGAAATTTGTTTAGGGGGGAAAGTTCGATAATCAGTCTCAGTTTTCCGCCCTTTTGGGGACCAGAAAAATCCGGGAGTAGAATGCTGGCGACTCAATGTTTTGAACCCTCTCTACTACTGCATCCTTCCGAATAAGGGTGTGCACTTCATCCTTTAATTTTAAAATGTTTTAATAATGGAAGAGGATGGGTGTCCTTTTGAGAGGAGGGAGTTCTATGAAGCGTAGACGTAAACCCGCCTTGACAAAATAAATGACCCACTGATCTTCCGTGCTGTTCTACAAGACCTCCGAAAAGAGGTATGCACTGCAGGAGAGGTGAGGTGTCCCTAGGGACGACCTCTCTTTCCCCCTTCGCCTCTTTGTGGAAGGGGGAGGCAAAATTAGACAATTTTCCCCTGCCATTGCCTCTCCAGTTACTACGTCGCGTTTCTGAAGAGGGCTTATAGGTGGGTTGTCTACTTTGCTGTTGTTGTTGCGCACCCCGTTTTGGTACGAATTGTGGCTGACCCATAGCCGTATCAGGACGTGTGTGAGCGGTGGCCGGTTTCGACGGAACAGCAACCGATGCGAGGGACCTATGTTGCTGGTCCCTCAAATCCTGAGAGGCGATAGAAGGAATGAGACCGCCGAATAAAGTCTCTGAATCTAGGGGTGCAGCCCTCAGAAGATTTTTGCTATGTTCCAGCAAAACTTTGGAAGAGTCCAGTGCTAAATCTCTACGTAGGTGTAGAGGCTTAGCCGACAACGCCATTGCCGTAGACAATGAGTGTCGTGAAGGTTTTGCCTATAACAGTCGTTGCAAGGCAACGGCTGATAATGATTCCTCCTTCAGTAAACTAAAGGAAGCTGCTGAAAACATGTCAGCATCTGAAGCTAAAGTCACTACTGACCTGGCCTTTGATTCTAATGCCTCCAAGGATTTAACTGATATGCGAGCACAAGAACCCGCTGAAATTCCCACTTATGAAGCTTCGGTGTCCACGTTGGGGGGGGGGGGGGTTGTTAACCGCCAGGCAGGTGAATGGACCTTATAGCTCGAGGCTGAAATTAAGGGCCTCAGTGTAGCAGAGGGGACAGACGACCCTTTAATCTGTCACATTGCTTCTTGACCTTTGCTCAGCCGTTTCGCAACTTCGCTAACCATCGGGGAGTGCGGAAGTAGCAGTAAAGGGTTTGCTCCTGACAGTTTCTCTAAACAAGAGATAAACTTAGTGTCACTTGCACAATTTGGTTTTGGGCACATGTCATGTGGAAGAAGGCGGTATACTTCGTTTACAGCCATGTCGAATGACCAAGTCTACTCTTCCTCGACTACATGAAACGATGGTGTTGAGGGGTTCGGAGCACTTTAAATGGTAAGGTATACCCTATCCTCCAGAGTTTCAGGAAATTCATGTGAATCTACTAAAATCAACAAGGCATCATCTTCCTGTTCCAAAGCTCGGTGTGAAGCATCAGAAATGTGTCCCGAACGATCCTTCGGCTGGGACGGCCGGGAAGTAGGGACATATATATTCTGCATCTCACCACGGAGAGCGACAGAATTGTCCTCAATGGGTGTTATGTATGGAGAGCAAGAACTCTTCTCGCCTCTTTTCCGTCTCTTAGCGGGAGGAGAATTAGTCTTCCCTTCCCTTGATGACCTATTCTGCAGAACTTGTGATAGTCGTCGGATCTCATCACTTGTACCTGCAAGAGGCCACATGGACGACCTCCACGGTAGAGGTAGTTCTCTCCCTTGCGGGGAAAGTTCCACATACAAAATGGATTGGAAGGAAACATGGGAAAGGAAGGGACATCGGTCCGATTTCCTATCCCAGAAGCGTGTCTATTTGCACGTTCTGTCCCTGTGGTGTGACAACAAGGTCATGTAGCGAAAGGGAGATATTCGAACCTATCCCTAGCGCTAGACATGAGAACTTCTCTCAGAACTAAAATGATTTGATCGACGGCTAAACCCCTTGGGTTTGCGTGATGTATTTTTTGCCTGACTTCAGATACTATGGAGGTCTTGTTCCTGCCCCGAAGGGAAAACGCAAGGATTCTCCATATGTGGCCTCAGTGTAACCCCTTCCGGGGGTATAAGTGTGTCTGCTTGTGGGTCGGTGCTACCCCGCCCTCCCGTGGTTGGGGGGTGGGGGGTGGGTACACTCGGACCGCGCAAGTTGATAGCCCTTATGACAGACGCTGCCTTCTTCTTATAAGACTCTCTATCATGACTTGGGAAGATGCCGCTCATCCCTCTTATATTCGAGGGATCGCACTCTAACCCTTGAGAGATATATGTTACCATCTCACCAGTAATAACATTATCTCTCTCTTGTCTACTGAAGGTGCTGCTCCTCCCTCTTTTATTTGGGGGATCGCATTTGAAATCCTTGAGAAACATATATTTCCATCTCACCTGTGGTAACATTAATTCTCTCCTGTCTAGGGAAGGTGCTGCTCTACCCTCTTTTATTTGGGGGATCGCACTCGAACCCTTTAGTAAAATATGTTTCTATCTCACAGGTAGCACCAGTATTTCTTTCTAAGTGAGATTTATTTTTTTTAGAAGGGGAAAAAGACGTGCTTCCTTCCTCTTCAGATAAGTGTGACGGCTTTTCGGCCAGATCCCAAGTGTCGTCCGACCATAGACAACACATGGGTCATCCGTCCATACGTGTACATTTTGTACAAGACAAACAAGTTTGCTGAGTGTCCCATGGGCCTTTCTTATGCCCACAATTACCAACTGACTGAGACATCTGAAAAATTAAGTTCTGAAAGAAACTTAATTTAACAAAATAACAGAGCAATAATAATGATAAGGGTTGCGTCAGCCCGTTATATCTCCTTACTACATTTTTTTTTTTTTTTTTAAACAAGAAGGCCTGAGTTTATTCGGTACTTCGTGACGGATATAAACCAGATATCATTGTAGATTAAGGTAATGTTATAGAAAACATTATTTAATACATTTAGGGGCCTTAGAATTTACTAATCGACAACAGTTATGAGATTAAGTCTCGTGACCAAGTTATTACGTAATAAATAATAATCACAGCAAAGATAGACCCCAATGTTGCAACACTGTTCTTTTTAAAAGGATATTCTGAATACTTATTGCTACCACTACGTCCCAAGCCCTTTATGTAGGAAGGGGAAGGGTAGGTAGCTCGTAGTGCGTTAACAACGCACGAATGGCGAATATCAATGTTAGCGTTATCAATTACAAATTTAATAAATACGGACAGAGGTTAAATTTCATTATGAAGAATATTCATGACAAGTCCTGATTATTAGCATTGAAACCATTGCACTTGTAGATATTTTCTTCGTCATAAAGTTTTTCCACGTGTTGACTCAACGGTGGTATGGAAAAGAATGAGGACGCTCTGTGGAGCACGAGATGATGACGTAGATCAGACTGGGTCGATGCACATGTTCCAAGAAACTTCTAGAACAGGGATTTGGTGCATCTAGCACGGACGAGATTTTTCCATGCGAAAAGGAGAAAGCTTAATAATAGTGACAGGTAAGTTATTACTGACATTAAAATAAGTTTTTTTAACACAGTGTACCAGTCATAATAAATCATGTATAACCATTAACAATATAGTGTTAGAAAAGTATGTCATACCTCACAATTGAGAACAATATAGAACTCAATGCTCAAGGAATTTACCAGTTGTTGTAGGTTACTTTGATTCATATATGACAAGCTGCCTTAAGTAATTTTATGTAATTTCTTATAAATATGATAATTCCTTCCCAACTTTCTTATTAAGTTTATGCTATAATAGTCCCTTTTCGTGTTTTTTTGTTTTTTGTTTGTTCGTTTGCTTTTTTTTATTATTATTATTATTTATTTTGTTGGGGGGGGGGGCTTTTTTCACTTGAAATTCTTCATAAAAGTTATTAAGATCAGTTCTTCTGATTTGCATAAGGAGTAGTAATACTGTCAGAACAATTTCTTGAACGCCAAAATAAACAAGAGTCCCTTGAAGGAACGGACAATCCACCGTCCGAAAAGAATGTCCAGGAATTCAAGGTAAGACCATTTTATCATTTTAGCTGCTAAGTGTTGAAACTATCTCTGATATTCTTGAATGATAAGATCTTAAATTAACCACTGCAGTGGCAATAATGGATGAAAGATCAGCACCATTTTCATATAGGGCAAACTAGACACCATTAGAAGACACCATTTTCATTTATGATCAACTAGATATGATAAGAAGTCTATTGCTGAAAACCCTAAGTTGTTATGACCATCAATTCTAGAGGTGTAGCGATAACGAGAGTTTCAAGATGGCCACCATGGTGCCCATATTAGAGGAAAATTCGGTATAAATTTCATTTAAGACCAACATGACACTACATGAAGTTTTCGTGTGAAAACTCCATGTCGAAAGGACTTACCATTTACGAGAAGTTGTTAGAAGACGATTTTCAAGATGGCTGCCATGGTGACCAAATTCATAATTAGTATTCTGTTGAAAACTCCATATTGACATGAATTTCCGTTTAGGAGGAGTAGCAATAAAACGATTTTCAAAATGATTGCCATGGTAGCCCCACATTGGATGCCAGATAGACACCATTTTCATTCTTGACCAACTAAGCACAATAATAAGTCTTCTGATGAAAACCGAATGTCTATATGACTTTCAATGCAGGAGTATCAATAACAACATTTGCAAGATGACCACTGTAGCCATACTGGATGTCAGATCGGCGCAATTTTAAATTAAGGCCAACTAGACTCCATAATAAGTCATCTGGTGAAAACACCACGTTGACACGACTTTCCATTCAGAAGGAATAGCAATAACAAAATTTTCAAGATGCTGCCGTGACTAACCAAACTTCATAAGTACCTTATATATATATATATATATATATATATATATATATATATATATATATATATATATATATATATATATATATATATATATATATATCAAAACGTTGGGAAACTGTTTTGTATTTGCGCCGTTATCAATCTTTGTGTCAATATGTGTGTGTATATATATATATATATATATATATATATATATATATATATATATATATATATATATTGCAATGGCACTATATCTGCTGATAGATCAACATCATCTTCAAGGTTTAAAGCCAGGATTCTCTCTGCTAGCTTTGATCGAAATTGGTCCAGATGCATTTGAGAAGACGTTTAAAACTACAAATCATGACAGATTATGCAAACCAGATGAACATGCCGAACACAGGCCATACCATAAATTCACTTGGCCATTTGAGATACAAATATATACTTATGGAAACATTAACATGTTGACGCAGCCGTGAAACATGGTCACACACGGATCAATTTACGCATGAAACATTATCAAACCTGAATCAGTCAATCTGTACAAATGGTCAACCATGGAAAAGTCAGTCCATGAAAAATGATCAAACATGGATGAAACATGGTCAAAAATAAATCAATCTACACAGAAAACATCGACTATCGCCATCAACATAATATGGTGCAACCACGTTAGTCCACATATAGCCTCTAGTGTGTCCGAAGGTTTGACAATCTGAGCCAAGATGATCATCTCATTTATATGTACCAAGCTTGTTGGTTATTGATATTTTCCCAATTATGGTTAATATAAAGCTACATCCAAAGATGAATTAAATTCTGGTTATAAATAAAACTAAAGAGAATCCACAAGAAATGCTTTTGGATACACACGGTGCAACGGGTGCACGGCATGGCTCACTTGCCCTTAGAATTTTATGCTGGAATATAAGGTACATAGAGAGTTCGAAATTAGCTTTTTTCAGTACTAGCAGTATTTGATAGCTGTAATATTTAGCAAGCAAAAATCAGGCTAATTTCAATGTCCATTATCATGTTTCATATCTCGAATGCAAACTGTCACTAGCAAGAAACTTTTTTTTTCAGCTAGAAATAAGTTAATGCCATATCGGGATGGTTCCTGACCTATATTTGGAACCTGTTCCTGAATCAAAATGTCAGCGGGATAATTTATACTTAGGTTTAAAATTTCAAAATATATGGTTTGATGATATGAATCAATGTAAAAATACAGATTACCTTGCAAAAATTAATATCTTGTATTAATAATAAAAGAACACATGTTTTTATGAAATGCCATTTGAAACGACTATACCAGTAGGAAAGAAATTATTGCAGTTGTCGGTTAGCAGGGACCAAGGTCCCAGCTTAATATTACTTATTCTAATATTAGCTAATGAAAGCTAAAAATAGAGCAAAACAAGTCTGCAGGTTTTGAAAATCTTAAAATTATCAACCTAGGGACTAGCAAACAGTTCAACTATGAATTATGTAAATAGATCAGCTGATCATCAATCCATGAGAATGACAAATTAAGCAGGCTCGAATGTCCACGGTGAAAGGCATTGATTGGTAGCAATTGTGAATACATATACAGTGCATGCCTCCCTCGCCAAAGTCCTGATAATAATAATAATAACAACAACAATAATAATAATAATAATAATAATTAATAATAATAATAATAATAATATTATTAATTTCAATTTTAGCTAAGGCTTCAATACGAATTAAAAGCAATACATATTCGCATGCAAATTAGTTCATATATCATTTAATAATCGCTAATAGTTCTATACCATAAAACAGTTTGTTGAATGGTTGGATAAACAATGAGCATTACCAGCATGCAGTAATATAATGATTTATAAATTCACTTGTATACTTGCATTTGATATTGTTGTTACATGCACTAATTTAAGTAACATTCACTGAAACTGCAACGTAAGTATTAATTTATTAACAAACGTTGAAAGAAATTAATTGAATCTTCGTGTTTTTAATAAACAGACATGAAAAGGACTAAAGGTCACATTTTGCCAATATGCAGGGTCTCTTCTAGGACACAAGATTGCAAGTATCATGCTAATGTCTCAAAACGTGCACCGAAAAATAAACCAAATGTGCTACAATCGCGCATTTAATTCTCCGACCCTACCATTATTTCTTCCTTCAATTCATCTTATTGTCAGAAAAAATGTTCAGTACTAGAATAGAGTCTGACTTTGTATTAAGAGCAAGCTATTACATTATTATGCATGATACCTAGAAGAATTTCAGCTGTTTGCAGATGAACAATCGCGGGGGATAACTCATCTAAATGGTAACATATAATACTGAAAATCCAACTCAATCAATGTCTAATCATTATACAAGTGCACTATAACTTTGTTGAAAATGCAGTAATCTTGCAGAAACAAATGTCAGGCGGTTGAGATATTTGGGGGCATTAATTCTTCTAAAGATGACTAACCTAATATAAAGCCCATGCAAGTCCACAAGGTAACGTTCATACCAACTTTCGTCTTAACATATTGATTACTTCTTGAGCTATGCCTGTTTCAATCAACATTACATGTGAAGATATGAGTTTAAGTGAAGTTGATGAGACCAAACTCATAAAATGCACATATAGGGCTATTGGATAAAGTACACACCGAAATGCATCAAAATATGTTCCATGATTCCTGAACTAGGCAGTGTTTTCTAAAGCTTTCAAAGAAAAAGGGCAATAAGGGTCAAGCTTATGGGACTTCTGAACTTTTAAGGGACCCTGCCTATTATTTGATTATTTACTTGTTACTTGCTTATTACATCACTATAATATTTGTTTAAAGTTCCTTTAAATTACTGCAGTTAATTCGCACCTGTAGATGTCTGTAATACTATATTATTGTTCAATTATTATATAAAAAAATTCTTTATTATTATAAGAGTTTTTACAGTAGAGATACATTAGAACTGAAATAACAGTTTTTGCACATACAGTGGTTCTATCATGGGTGCTTCCTTTTAACGTGCTGTGAACACAATTAAATCTTTCTTTTAATTTTGGTCATTTTGAATCCATCCTTTTTATTTGAGATATAAGCAGCGTGATTCTTCCATTTTCTTGTGTATGATCGTCCGGATTATCACTTTTGCTACGAGTATCACATACTGAGGGAAAAACCCCATTGTCAGTAATTTCAATTCATTTCTTTACTATATCTCTAAATTCATAGTGTTGTTTTCATTTTCAATGACTTAAGTATTCAGCAAATAAGTGACAATGTACTATTTGTTTGCTCAAGAGTTATATCAAAGTAGGAAGTAATATTGATCAATGAGAAGTTGCATGCATCAACCGAGTGATTAAATCATGCGTCTTGAGGACTTAGTGGTCTTGCCAAATGGTCAGCACACTGAGCAAAAGATAACAAATGATACAAATGATTATTTGTGTGCACCTTTTTTGATGCAGTGCAAATGTTTGCATGCACTATTTCCCATTTTACTGTGATGAAGGCACAAGGGCACAACTTGGAGAAAACACTGGTTATGCTTGTTACAATATATTTTTGGGTTATTTAAAGGATCACCAAAAAGCTATTGCAATAACTCGAAAACGCTGGATTATTGATTGTGTTACATCAATCTAAGAACTGTTTATTCTAATTCTCTTTTGCCTGAGTGCATTTTTTATTTCAAAAGCTTTAGTTATTTAAGAAAACATACCTTAAGATGTACCAGTCACCAACTAAAAGCTTCTATTCAAACCGATTGCCATATACAACAACCACATTGCTGCTGGCAAATTATTTTACTTCTAAGTGTAAATTTAAATATAAGTTGAACAGTTTCTCAAGCATGAAAAGTAGCTTATATTCAGTACTACAATGAAGAATTCATTAAAATTGGATCAACATCAAATGTTTTGTTAGCGCATGACTAAATATTGAAGACAGGTGTAATGTATTTCGGTATAAAGTCTATGAAGCATACACATCTAGACTAAAATGACTTAATTTTGGAATGTAGTCCTGTAGAAAATGCATCTATATCTCAACCTTATGAAAGAAAAACATACAGACTGAACATTCATTTTAGTGACAAGGTCATTCAACATTGGAATGCAGGATACAATAAACTACTTTTTTGAACTTGTGTATACTCCATCTACTTGGATGCATCATGGATACAAGGCTTCTAGTGACAAATAAATGAACTGCAATTCTTTTCACTAACAAAGATGACTAAGCATGAAAATATATGTAATAGTAACCCGTTTTGACTAAGATGAGTCGCAGTTTTTGAGATATAACCACATCAGATTTTTAAAGGGGATGGATGTAATAGCCTCCAAGATATGACAGTGTTGCAAAAAAGTCTATGAAATAAAAAGTCTTTTAGGCATGGTAATATGTTACAGCGACCAACTTTTGCTATAGGTGAGGTACTGTTTTTGATATACATTTACACAACAAATGTTGATAAGTGTAGGGGGAAAAACACCCATGACATGGTTCCTGTAACAAACTTATAACAGAACAAATAAATGAACAAACAAATAAAGGAACCTACAAGTCACGAGGCAAAACACCATATCCCTTACAGCCCTCCTGTCATGGGGATTCTTAAGAGAACACATATGTAATGAAATTAGATAGTAACGATTCAATGCATATCTACTATCCGACCACCCATAATTAGGTTTTACAGTTCCAATTTGCTATGTAAATGTATACTTTCCAGCATCTGACAGTTAACATCAGACAAGGCGAAGGACACAATGCCTTGTGACAGGTCACCTGTAAACGCAACTCATTCGTCAAAAATATAGGGGGTTGGAAAACCACCAGTGATGTATTGTCTGCTGGAATCGGATGTGTCTATTGGTGTCATCCTCAAATTTGGTAATTGTACAATTCATATAGGCATCTCCATCAACAACAACCACATGCGGAGTTCCTAGAATAATAAACAAATCAAGATTGAAAATAACATATTACGTGCTGTCTTTTTTTTTTTTTTGTTTTTGTTTTTGTTTTTTAAAAAAAGAACAACACAATCGTATTATGAAGCTCAAGCCATCCACAAAATTTGGTCACGAAAGTTTTTCTGCAACACCCAAATTTCTTGAAGTAGAATGACCGTGACCATTACCCTTTTGACTCCCAAATTAATAGGCCTCTTCCATACCTCAAGTGCAAGCCCTCTACAAACTTTACTCAAGGTAAATGGTCTACAACTAAAGTTATTTAGCAAAAAGCATTTTGGTTCTTTCCGTCCAAAATCAATAGGCTTCATTCCTGCCAAATGTGTAAGTCATCAACCAACTTTAGTGAAGACACATGGTCAACAACTGACATTTTATGCTAACCCTTTACCCTTTTTTCTTTCACGAAGTGACTTTGACCTTTGACAATTTGGTCCCCAAGATGATAGACTTCTTCGTTACCCCACGTGCAAGCCATCCAAATACTTTGGTCCAGGTCTGTGATGTAGAACGAATGTTATTGTGCAGAAAAACATTTTGCTACTTTCAGTCACGGTAACTTTGACCTTTGATCTTTTTACTCCAGAATCGACATGCTTCTTCCATGCCATCCACAAAGTGTGGTAACTGTAGATGGTGGACAACTCAAAGTTACCTTGCAGGAAAAATGTTAGCAAGAGGCAGATGGGCGGCAAACACCATATTATACTTTCCGACTTATGGTGGGCGTATAAAAAATATGTCTTTGATGTAAATTACCATGAATAACAATAACATTGATGATGATGATGATGATGATGATGGTGATGATGATGATGATGATGATCAATATGATGATGCTTAAAATATACCAGATGCTTTTATTGGTAAATATATCTTAAATTGTTGTTGTTGACACTTTTAGTAGTAGTAGTAGTATTTTCAGACACATGAACTACAAGTCTCTCTCTGTATCGCTCTCTCTCTCTCTCTCTCTCTGCAATAGTCTATCAGTGTCCTAAATCTAGGATAGAAATAAATACAATCGTCATCTTGTGACAAATTGACGGAAGAAACAAATCTGCCCCATAAAAATATTTGCATTGCAACACTGTTCTGCAAATATGTTTATCAATCCATAATAGGATGTTACAACCTTACAGTAGAAGGAAAACTCTTAACTTCATCAAGCACAATTCGTTAGTTTGACAATGTAGCAAAATAACTCTCATCAACAGCAATATTTTAATTCATCGTCTTAAATCTTGAACAAAATATCACTATTTGTAACTCTGGGGAAGCCAAGGTAAAATCAATGAAAACTGACAAAATTGTCAAAAATTAATTTTTAACAAAAACTTAAGAAACAAATCTGGCACACGCAAAATTATGCCTTCATTTGACAATTTAGAAAAAAAACTCTGGTCTCAACAACAATGTTTCCACTCAGCGCATTGGGTAAGCCAAGGTCAGTCAGTGTAGGGTTCGCTAATTTGTAACATTTGTCACCCCAATAAATGAACTTATTAATTAGAATATGCTAGGCTTGGCACTAACTATGTTTGAAATACAACTTGCTGCCAGTAACATACTTAGCTGGTTTTAGTGAGAATCTTAAATTTGGGACAACAACAATTCTAAAACTTTACATGAGTTTCAAACAGGATTTATAACGGATATATGTTTAGGATTGTAAAAGTAATAAGTTCCTTGTTCTTAAGTGCATGTGTTTGTTCTTCTTTCTATCCTGTAGTTTCTCTTCTTTCACTCCACTGATAAAATTATAGAGATTATGAAGGTGGTAAGGGACTGGTAGCTTTGTTTAAAAACGAGATAACTTACAGAGAATATATGGATTTTTCTTGTTTATAAGGGGATCATAGGGTGTTAGGAGATAGGAAAACAGGTATGCTAAATAGTAAATGTGGGATGTTGATAGTACAGGACTGTTTCTTTTACAAAATTTGCTGCAAAACTGCCTGAATGAAAATCCAAAATATGTCACTTGACATCAAATATTTGTAAAAAAAATTTGATGCCAGTGAACTGACGAAATAAAACAAAACAGATTTACAAAAGTTCTAAATTCTAATTGGGACTCATACATGCCAAATTCTGAGTTCGTCTGACGCTGTAGCCATTGTAACATTTTCATCAAAGAGCCACATTTGCACTCAACGTATGAAATCTTGGACGCCACACAAAACAAAACAAAACACATTTGTAACATTCTGTAAGACTAGATTAGACATAATGTACTAAAATATAGGATCTGGCAAAAATTGTAACAAACTGCTGAAGAATCCAATCTGGCTGTCATGACAAAGATTTTGCAGGATGCTATCTCTCTCCCCCTCCCCTCTCTCTCTCTCTCTCTCCCTCTTTCTCTCTCTCTCTCTCTCTCTCTCTCTCTCTCTCTCTCTCTCTCTCTCACTCTCTCTCTCTCAAACCGGGAGTTGCAATAGTCTCTCAGTGTCGTAAATCTAGGATGGCTAATTTGTAGCATTTGTTCCCCAAACTGAGACCAAAACAAATCTGGCTGAAAAAAATGTTGCAACATTAAAATAAATCACAAATTCAACACGCCAAATTCTGCCTTACGTTTGACAATGTTTAAAATAACTCTGTCTCAATAGCAATATTTTCACTCCGTGCGTTGGATAAGACAAAGTCAGTCAGTGTATGATTGGAAATTTGTTTTTAAAAATATGCTGAATGAAAATTTGCTGGAGTTGATACTAAATATGCTTGAAATACAACTTGCTGCCAGTAACATAGGTAGAGGGTTTTAGTGAGAATCCTAAATTTAGGAAATTCTACCCCCCCCCCCCCCACACACACACAAACACACACACTCTTGGGCTACAATACAGAATTAATGTCCATGTCGAATATATGCTTCAGTTTAGGATTGCAAAAAAGTAAGTTAGTTCCCTGTCCCTAAATGCATTGATTTATTTTTCTCTCCATCCTGTCTTTTCTCTCTTCTTTCACTCCACTGGTAGAATTGTAGGAATTATGAGGGTCGGAATGGAATGGTAGTTTTGTGTTAAAAGTCTATGGAAGGGAGGTTATACAGGGTTAAGGGTTTAATTTCCTTATACTGGATTTAAATTCCACTTTCTTTTTATACCACTTCATGTACATCCTACTCTCTTGTGTGATCCATAAATGAGTGGTTCATGGTGACTTCTAATGGCGCGTTGAATAGACGTTGAATTATATTTCTTGTAAGAGCCTATAGAGTCCCACACATGTTGAACCTACGGGGTAATGTTAATTCCTGTTAAAGACCATCAGGTCTCATTTGAAATAAACCACTTTTATCAATGTATACAATGTGATCTCGACGGCTTAAATGACAGGTAGAGATCCATTATGTTAAACCTTTGAATATGTTGTAAGCATAGGCTTTCCCATCTTTATACCCAAGTGCCACATGATGTTAAACCTATGAACAGTTTTAACATTACATTTCCCGTTTGACCCCATAATTCAAAGACCGTTTTACATAGGATGCTCATAGATATCAGTTCTAAAAGTGTACAATAAATATAGAATCATACCTGTACTTTCCAAGCTCTAAAAATACGCGCTAAGTTGTCCATTGTAACCAGACAGAACCATCATGCTAAAACTACGGACGTTTCTAACATTACGTTTTCCTTTGCTGCCATATAGATCCATACTGTTAAGCATATGGATATTTCTAGCATAGGATTTCTCCTTGTCACTATAAACCCACAAATATGGTGACCTAATGTTACTTTCCCCCGTGTATCCCAAGTGCTGCAAACAAATGGCAATCTAATGTTAAATTCCATTCATACCTATAATCCACAGGATCTTTTTAACATCGGAGTCCCATAGACACCCAAAACGCCACACTATACTACTCATGTCAGTTGGGATTCATATAGAAGCCGCCCCCAACGACGGAATTTAGCTTATTTTTGGCGTGTCCAAGCAATGACTGGTGCTTATTTAACAGATTGGGGGAGTTCTCCACTTGATTGGCCATATATGTTACGTTTGCAAGAAACTGTTTTCGTACATTAAAGGCCTTTCCTAGCCTCACTATTGAGGTAAGTATTTCAGCTTGTGAGCGCAGTATTGCCCAAACGTACATTAGAACGTAATCATTGAGACGTTCTACCCGGGCTAAGGTAAATCTGTTCGACTTGCCCAGCATGAAATACACAAAACTAATTTTAGCCCCGCTGCCCTGTGTGAAGTAATCAACTTTGTGTTTCCTTGAAAAGTCAATCGCATACGTGTTAGGGTTATATGCAACACCACGGATTGGTTGGTAGCCGCTGTTGACACTATAGTTGCAAATCGTACCCAGGCTTTGGCTTTCACCGTGTTTCTGCCGCCAGTCCGAGCTTTTAGTTACATTAAACTCGTTGCAAAAGCGTTCGTAGGCAACCGTGTCGATTCTGTTTTCAACCGCAGCAGAGTAATACTCCTTCTTTTATGGTAATAAACATGGAACCTGTAAAAACTGCATTCCATCTCGGGCGGTCTTGTCCTGCTATTATGTCGGAACAGCTGGAACGGCAGGCAACAGTTGATCGCGAAAGCTGATGCCACAACTGGTAATTGCACACCGAACGGCAAAGTTCACTTGATTTTGCCAAAACTTCATCTCCCCATCTGAGGTTTTGGAGAACCAATTGTCCACGTTGTTCTTCAGCTCGAAGAGAACTAAAATGTATTTATTGGCCATGTCAATACATTTTGTCTGGAACGAAACACTATCAGGCAGATACAGGTCGAGGTTGAGCAACAGTTAGTGGATCTGCGCTATATCAGCGTTGCTAGAGTTGAAGACTCCGCCGACGCTATATTTCGAGTCTCTATGAAAGCGAAGTACTTGTGGCAATACCATCGCTACGAACTAGGGCTCGTACAATTGCTCTACGATGAAGAGCAGGTGCTGACAATGTCATTTTAATCCAGTATTAACCAATCCCCTAGTTTGCCCGGTGGCTCCAAAAGAGTTGATACACAGCACTCAAATACTTGTGTAGCGCTCACAAATATTTCATACGAACCAGCTGAGCTTGACCACAACACCTTTCTTGATAGCCAAAGCCTTGACAATTAGATTAATGACATTACGATTTTGGATGGATATTGTAACACAGATACAATTGGAAAGGTGAATGCATTGCGTCATTCCTTAACCGAATAATATTGGAGACCGGGTATGTCAGCATCACAGTGCCTACCACATCCCCCAGGCAAACTTCTGCATATTTTACAGTTTCCTCTTCCATTAGACCAAATGTTAGGGTTCATCTCTACAAAACGCAATGCTACAATTTGGCGATTTTTATTAGAAAGTGGCGCACACACAGCTCTTAGTCCGCCCTCCCAGCATTCATAAACATTCCACGTCTTAATGTCCACCTTGATCCGAAAAATACAAATAAAAATATTGTTGTTATAGAAACAGCACGCTGCTAAAAGTTATTCCTGTTGGTGGTGAGTTATAAGGAGGCATCCACGAGTTAACAACAGGCAATTTAGACGAAGAACGAAAACCAGTTAATATGCTGGAATGCACTCTCACCCTTGAAATAAGTGGCCACACGATTCCAAGCGTTCCTGTCGACGGCGATGCGGGAACTTCTAAACCATCGTTTCCCGCAGAGTCTGAAATTTCCACCCGTGAGGTTGTTGTTGTTAACACGGCTAGAACAGTCACCAGTGTACTTTACAGTCGACAGAATCACGTAAATTGGTGGGGTTACGGCAATAAATGAGTCCGGTTTGTATCGCTGGGAGTCAACGCAAATCTTTCAAAAAATGTCGGTTGTTTTACACTCAGCAATAATAACGACACTGTCTTAGTTCATCAATCTCCACGGGAGTTGAGGTGATTGAACTTGGGCATCAGTTGCAATCCTTGTAAATAGGGCCTTAATGACACATAATGGCAGTACTGCCGTTCTGGCTGACGCTTCACGTGAAAGATTTACTACTAACTATGCGTCCATGTTTGCAACCAAAGACAACATTAACTGTGAGTACCTAAACATCAATACACAGCTGACGGGATTCTCAACCACTCTAACCATATCTGGCTTTCGTAATTAGAAATTACTCTAAAGGTAAAATTAAAGCATGTATGAGCAACCAGGCATAGACAATTTATATAAAACATTGGTGCCGCTTGACATTCCCGATATTGACAACAGAGTAATGGAACAGCTCACAAAACAAGTGCCTGGCATCGACAAGGAATACAAACCGCTGGTGGAAGAATATCTGCGCCAACTTGGGGTTGACATGTACCAGTTCAAATTGGGATGGAACGAGGATGCCAGGCAAAAGGACGTCAAACATTGGGGTACCCCAGAGTACCTTAAGCCAACCCGCACTCAGCTAGAAATACTTTCGCTTTCACTACATCAAAAACACAACCACAAAGTAAATCACTCGGGAGAGGGTATGAGTTGTGGGCACGACTGCCACCATAATGCCGATGTGGTATTGGACGATAAGGCCTCTTCGATAATGTTTCCTTCAGGGTATGCATATATCACCCGCCTTACAAGAAAACAAAAAATTACTTATATTTGAAAACATGTGCTGAGCTGCATCACAGTAAACGGCAAGAAAAACAAACATTCCATAATCCTTGAACAGAGGGCGTGGTATTTGCAACTCTTGCCGAGCGTATTTGCGGGCTGTTTGAAGACAGCGTCATTTCCGGATCTAATGATATTAAGAAACTGATTTTTCTTTAACTTCATGGCTGTCTTGCTAGTAAACCACGGCAAAAGGTTAAAAGTGCGCGTAACAGGGTAGACATCACACCCACACACCACCACCATCATCACCACCTCTTGATCATATTAAGTTTCTTATAGAGGAATTATAATGTATATGTTTCCATAGTTTCAGCGGATCCGCAAGATTTTCGTCTTAAAAAAAACTCTGCGAGTCTCTAAGTTCCTTACGGGCTGAGGCTGAACAGCGGCGCACCTTCTGAAAAAGGTACAGGCGAGCAGTTAGCATGGTGGATGGCGTTGACACTACACTTTCAGTCGTGTATGTGGGCAATAGTGTGGTTGAAATTAGCATATTATCAACAATCATTGCTGGTTGCCCTCGAGATCACGGCTTTAAGCTGCGGGCTGGTTTCTATGCCTAGAAATTTTATCAGCCGGCTAATAGCCATGAAAGCCCAAAAGCACAATTAAATCCACGTCTTCGCTGAAACAAAGGTCAATACGATCGCGGACCATATGTCCAGATGCACTCATATCTGAATCGGAATCCATCTTTGTTTATCTCAACTACACGTGTTTCGTAAATGCAGAAAAGCCCTTCCTTTGTGTCTAAATTTACCCTCTCACATTTCAAACTTGTATACAAATGTTGAGTAAACAGCCCTCTCATTGGTTATGATGATCAACAATATGAACATTTCTGTACTTTCAACCAATCAACGTTCAGTTAACATAGCGGTAACGTATGCATACATGCGACACTGGGGTCACGAGTAGTGCTGAACTATACGCATACATGCGACAGTGGGGGGGGGGGGTGAGTAAACAAGGCTTATCGACACTGCATGTATGCGGCAGTGGGGTTCAGGAGCTATTTACAGGGGACGCTTAGATGCGGCAGTGGTAGCTAAAGGGTTAAGACAGGTGATTGTTTCATACAGGCGACCTTTAAGACAAATTTGACTGTATTTACAAGACCATCTATTATTTGCAAATAGGTTCCTATCATCTATTAGTGAATTGTACAACCCATAGGCAAGTGAGTGATTGATCAGCTGTGTATGTCAACCACACCAAAGAAACTGCAGATTATTTCCTTACTGGTACGATACTATGAAGAACCAATTTTTCTTCTGAATGTATTCCTGAGTATATGATCTTGATCATTTCAACTAGATATGTGTTTGTAACTGTAGCCTGCAAAATGTAACAATAGCCCCCAGTGGGCTGGATATCCCTCACACCACTGATATAACTTTACAGTTGATCATTTCACTAAGCGTATGTATGTGGTATTGTAAGAACTCAACCCTATGTAAACTATCACACATACTTTATATCATTTCAATTTGATCTGGATCTAAGATAATCTCTGGATTGGTAACATCATTAGCACATCTGGTATGCCCTGATGGATTACTACATTCAAGATGACATTATAGTTTCAGCTGCATTACTTCTTGTAAGAATCTGGGATGAACTTTTCCACTATTCCTTGCAGAAGATGGCTCAAAGAATTTGCTTTCAGCATATACAGGTAATCACACTTCAGTGAACGATTTTTGCGCTTAATACCATTGTTGGTGTTAACACTGGTGTTGAAGCAATCTTGTCTGTAACCTTGTACCCATCTCTGAGAATTAAAAATAGAAAACATCAAGGGATTTATTACTCCAAACACATGAAGAGAGTAATTCCGCCCTTTGGGAAGTTATATTCGAGGTCCTCATGAGAAATAATGTTAAACAAATGTATCACATGCAAAGCAAAATGTATGCTTCTCGTGCATAGTTTCTATGCAGTGTATCCACACTGTCTGACACTAACCTCGCCATTTGTAAAAAATATAACCTTTTATATAAATTTACATCAATGGGGTAAAAATTTTTGGTCAACAAATTTATGTCTTGGTGCATCTGAACTTGAAACTTTTGCATCGAATGTAATAAAAAGAATTTAGAAAAATGAGGACATGTAAAGGAACTTAATTAGTGTACTGATATGTTGCACTTTGCACATTGCTCTTGGTCACAAATTTAAATATAATCCAACTACACTGTCACAGCACTTGCAGTTACAAAAAATCTCTAATACAGTGTAACTTCAGCATAACATTTTTATCTACAGACTAACTCCAGCATCTCATCCCCTCTATATGCCTTCACCCCAATTCCTTTTGGTCTTTTTCCTTCTTTTCTTCATCCACAGACACATTCCCTCTTTAGTAGCAAAGGGAGCAATCATACCAGGTTTGGAACCTCCCAATCCCCTTTCCCCAAGACTATCTTACTTATGTTATGCACTAACTTGGACACAATGTATATCAATGCAGCATAGGCTGTGTTGCATTTTCTGGAAATAATAGCAGTCGAATGAAATGACTGGAATTTGTTGTGCAAGGCCAAATCATATATGTTGGTACTGTTATTCAATGTAAAAGCCAATTTGATGCACTCAATAAACATTATATTTTCTGCTTAATGCTTTCTCTTGAATGGAAGTAACATCATACACTGGGAAGCAAACTGCCAGGAAAAAATCAGAACACAAATATTAATGATTTTCTAAAGGATTACAATAGGATGCAATAACAACATACTGGCTCAATCAGTGGACAGATACCTGCAAAGGAATGTATATGTGAACAACACCGATAATGCTATTCTAGTGGAAGTCATGAATTTTAAAACTGACGTTACATTGTATGTTTGTGTTTCTCTGATCCCTATAATATTTAGTCCAATCAGTTATAGAATACATAGAGAAACTAGAGTGTCTGTAAATAACATATCCTTGCACTTGGTTATGAAATGTATTTTGGGGGGAGGGGGTAAAACTAATTTTATTGCTCTAATACCTACCTGTTGTTATTGCACATCTGTACTTTTCCGGGGCGGGAGGCGGTGGGAATACCCCGACCAAGTGATGAAAATTCGGTCTTCCAATTAGTGAGAACCAGAAAGTTCTAGAACACCGGACCATATAGTGCGCATGCTCTGACATGCACTGTAGGCTTCATTCTTTTTGAGGGTGCATCTTATCAAGTGGGATATCAGAGTGGGGTGGGAGGAGGGAATCTGGCAATAATAACAGGTAGGTATTACATCATTAAAATTAGTTTGACCCCCCCCAAATAAAATACATTTTAATATCAGTAATAGCCCACCTGTTGTTATTGCATAGCTGAATATGTCAGTTTGGTGGGAGGTTGATGAACCCAGAACCGGTGAATTACAAACAACATAAGAAATACTCACTCTCACAGAAGAGCAGACGACTACTGTGGAACGGAATCTGCCTGGGTTATTTTCTGAGCAACAACAATCAGGCGAAGTGAGAAAATGCTTTCGCTTTGGTGGGCCAAAGAGCGAAGACAAAAGGAGGAAAAAGTAGTGTGAGAGTGCCAAAATGCGGCTTTCATCACATTCTCTAAAGAGGAATGTGTTAGATAGGCCAATGAGGTAGCAATGGCAAAAACCTCATGGGCTTAAAAATTCATGAAAGACAGTTCCCTATTAGTAAGGGACTAATAAGCTATCTTGATAGTTAATTTAATCCACCTAGAAATGGTGGAAGCTGAAATATCAGCTGAACCCTTAATGTGCATGAAAAGACTCTTCCTACCCTTCCTTCTCTCTTTAGAGGCTGCCAAATTAAAACGTAAATCCCTAACCGGACATAAAAGTCGATCTTGATCATCCCCAGCACAGATACGGCTGAGACTGGGGATCTCAATTGGCTGTGGTGCAACCGAAATAAGCTTGTTTTTTGCTAAGAAACCTGGTTGACAGAGTAGAGAAGCAGACCCACTGAACCTGATACAGCCCTGTTCTATGGATAGGGCATCAAGTTCACTCCGTCATCTTGCAGACCTAAAATTCAAGAATAATGGACATTTTGAGGATGAGGTTCTCAAAGGAAGCTTCACCCAAAAGCTCATAGTGGAGTTTTGTAAGAAACCACAAGACACAAGAGAAATTCCATTTAGAGGGCGAGACACTGGTCTTTGGAATTCAAAATATCTGATCAGGTCTCCCAACTTAGAGTCTGTGCCGATGGCCGGGCCCTTTGAGAATTTAAGAGTGAGGGAAAGGGCTTCTCAATAGCCCTTAATAGTAGAGGCCGAGCAGTGTTTCTCTTTGAAAAGAAAGCGAAGAAAATCAGCTACAACACTAACAGAGGGACAGCTAGGATTGATATGTTTTCTACTACACCAATCATAAAAGATTCTCCATCTGGTATTATATATCTTGGACGTCTAGCTTCTCCTGGACTGAATGATACATTTTGGAACTTTCAAAGAAACTTTTTCCTTATGGAGAGATCGTTTGAGATGAGCCAAGCTTGAAGGTGGAGATTCTGTGGATTGCTGTGCAAGAGAGAACCCTGTGTTGCGACAGGAGGTCCCTCCTCTGAGGCAAGGCCTGTGGATGGTCCACCAGCAGATCTAGAAGATCACTGAACCACAAGCACTGAGGTCACAGAGGGGTTATCAAGATGAGCTGGACCGTGGAGTGGCTGACTTTGTGAAGGACCTGTGAAATCAACCTGAATGGTTGGATGGCGTACGTGAACAGACGATCCCAGTTCAGGCTGAAAGTGTCCACCGCCCAGGCCCTCTAGTTAGGGACTGGGAAAACATAAAAAGGGAGCTTGTTTTTCAACCTGATGACAAACAATTCCACCAGGGGAGGTCCCCAAGGTTGGACCAGGGAGTCTGCTATGGATTGGTGGATCGACCATTCCGTAAGGACTACCTTCCCTTTCCTGGGCAGACTGTCCGCCAGAATGTTTTTCCTGCCCCGAATGTGGCGAACTTGGAGGAATATTCTTTCCGAATTTGCCCAACAAAAGAGGTTCCAAACCTCCACGCAGAGAGTAGGTGCATGTGTGCCTCCTTGTATTCTGAGGTACACAACCACTGATGTGTTGTCAGAGGAGACCATCAATCAGTGACCTCTTATTTGATGGACACATCCCTGAAGGCCTAAGAACACTACTCTCGTTTCTAACTGGTTTATGTGGAGAGTCGATTCTTATCTGGACCAAGAACCCTGAAGAATCAGTCTCTCTGGCTCTAGGTGAGCACCCCACCCTAAATCTGATGCATTTGCGAACAGATAAGAGTGGGGTTCGGGGGGGGGGGCATAGGGCCTCCGGCCAAAAACCGGTCACGATTTGTCCACCAATTGAGATGAAGGTGAAAGTCCCGACTCAGAGAAATCGGAGCATTCAGAGGGTCCCTGTACGATTTCCGTGCAGCTAAAAGGAGAAACTGGAGATGACATAGGTGTAGCCTGCCTAGAGGCCCCAAGTCTGCTGCCGCGTTCAAGGTCTAAAGCAGAGAGAGAGAACAAGAAGAGCTGTTAATGTAGAATTTTTTCTCAGCATCTCCAACATGACATGATCTTGTCTACTCTCTCCAGAGGGACACGAATTAACCCTGTGTTTGTGAGGAAATTCATCCCCACGTAGACTAAATCTTCAGAAGGAGTGAGATCCGATTTCTCTAAGTTTGGTAGAAGACCCAGCCTGCTCACTATGGACCAACATCGAGATAGGTCTAGTCTGAGGGACTCTTGACTGCCATCGTGTATCAACCAATCATTGAAATACTGGAGTATTGGGATACCTAATGATCGCATATTATCTGCCACTACTCCCATGACCCTGGTAAAATCTCCGGGAGCAGAGGATACACCAAATGGCAGAGCTGAAAATTGGAAGACCTCCCCAGCCAGACAAAACCGAAGGTTCCTCCTGCAGAAATTTGTTTAGTGTGGAAAGTTCAATAGTTAGACGAAACTTTCCACCTTTCTTGAGACCAGGAAAACCAGGGAGTAGAAGGCCTGCGATTGATCTTTTAACACCCTCTCTACTGCACTCTTTCACAGAAGGGGGTAAACCTCTTTTTTAAGAGTCCCTGATTTGACTAGTGGAAACAAATGGGGGACCTTACGAGGGGAGGGGGATACCGGAACCAAAGCTGGTAGCTGTCCCTTATGATGGAGATTACCTAGCCATCAACTGTTATGTCTAACCTAGTCAGGTGCCCACGAGAACCGATGGAAGAGGTATGCTTAGCAGAAGAAGGTGCGAGCCCGAGCGTCGTCCCCCCTTGTCCTTAGGAAAGGGCAAAGGCCCTGTAAACTTCTTCCCTGAGTCTTTGCAGCGTCACCTCTTAGGGTCCAACTGATGAGGGGATCTCTGAACTGGGGCTGGGGCTTCACCTGGGGCTGTGCAGCTTTAAAGAATTTAGCTGATGTGCCCTGTGAATGATCTAGGTGATTTCGCTTCTGGGCTGTTTTCGAAAAGCCAGGAGCGGATGCAAGAGACCGGTGTTGATGGTCTTCAAATCTGGTGTTGCCATGGAGGGGATGAGACCTCCAAAGAGAGTCTCTGCCTCCAGAGGAGCAGCTCTCCGAAGGTTCGTACTGTGCTCCAGTACAACCTTTGAGGTGTCTAGAGCTTCAGATTTGGAGAAGCTCTGCTGACAACCTAATTAAGAAACGCTAAAATAAGGGTTCGACAATAAGACACCTGACTAGGGCGACACAAAAAATATAAGGGGAAACTACTCAGTTCCCTGGGTAGCAACAACAAACAAGGTAACTGGTCAACCAGGCTAAAGTGAGCAAGGGACCTACTGAAATTAGCAAAGAACCTGGGGTTACGATTGCTAACATGTAGAGCAGGCTATCCGAAATAAAAACTGCAAAACGTAGCCTATGTTCGATAACTGGCAGTGGTGTGCGATCTGCTACGACGATACGAAAAAGCACAATTCACTATATAAATACAGTGAATTAATTATGCATGAGGCAATAATTTGAAAAACGGGCAAGCTCAAGACTGCAATAATGTAAGGGTAGGGAAAATTATCGTAAAAATAACCCACACCTTACTAGAAAGCACACACACCAATTCAATAACTAACACACTGTGAAGGGTAAAAAGGACAAAATAATCTGTCAAGGCATACACCAAGTGTACGTAACAAAAGCCTAAAAACTCTCCAGAGAGCATAGGTACACAGATGATACAACTTGATCAGGGTATAATCCTATGTCTTAGAAGAATATAGCACAATAAATAATTTAGTAATTCGCTGAATAAACCTCCGAGGCAGCATCTATCTTCTTCACGCGAAGCGACATGAACAATCCAACATCACAACCGATAAATAAATGAAGCCTATGGCGCATGTCAGAGCGTGCGCACTATTCGGTCCGATGTTCTAGAACTTTCTGGTTCTCACTAATTGGGAGGACAAATTTTCGTCATTCGGGATATTTTCCCCCCGGAAAGAACAACTATTCAATAACAACAGGTAGGCTATTACTGATATTAAAATATCAGGTTTGGAATCTAAACTACAGATAAGGATGCCTACAATGAAGAGCATATTATTTTTCATCCTTTACCAATTGTGGATTAAACTTTAAAGCATAATCATTGCATTTCTTGTTTTTAAGTTGTTACCTAGAATTCCAAAACCAACAGAGGACACAACAAAACTAAAACAAAAAGCATGTTTGCCAAGGAAAAGTTGGTTACATGTGACAAAACACAGAGTAAATCGCAGGAATACATACATGAATGCACAGATGCATATTATTAACCAGCAACCAAAACATAGAAGAGAAACACAAAATATATATTTACCCAAGATTACAATAGATGGGCTTTGTCAGCTGATAATTAAAGATCACAGCATGAAATGACTCAGATTGAAATAAGTATTTGCTGACGAACTATAAAGAAACATATATAGGTTTTTAAAGGCATTGTTTATAATACATTCAAGTACTGATAAGAATGAAGGAAAAATCTATAAAACAATTTCTATGCCACATATACTAACTACCTGATTTTTTAAAATTCTATTATACAGAATGCACAGTACTGAATTAAAGTATTATATTTCATTTTGTGTGTGTTTTTTTTAACATATAAACACTTCTTTTAAACAGTAGGCCTCACCTTTTAGATGTCACAAACACAGAAAACATTTACAGTTACTAAAAGAAATATTTTTAAAAAAGTTATCCATGAAATCATGTCCTAGTTGATATATATAATTATAAAAAGCTTCAGCCATGTCAAAAAGCTTTGGACTTCTAGTACTGATACGAAAAACTGAAAAGATGACCTTTGGAAGCAACCTTGAAACTAGTGTCCAAAATATGGCATGATATTCATCCCTAAGTTTTGATACATACATATAGCAAATTTAGTTAGTTTATCTGACATTATACACAATGTACACACATTACAATGAGCAAGATTGGTTCCAACCTTTTTGTCATGGTAATTATTTGACTGTTGTTAAAAATATACCTTTACTTTGAAGGACTTATTATTTTGTTTGTGTCTTATCCAAACTGCATGTAAAAATGAGTAGATTAAGAAATACAAATATATACTTCATGTGTAATACATCGCAGTAATTGCTAAATTGGAGAAATATTATCTTCCTTTACAACACATTTTTCAAATAATTGTTTACATGCTATCCCTGGGCATATTCTACGGTCATTCCATAAGCCTTTGTAAACTATTAGGGCAAAATAGAGATATTTTATGAAGAAAACAATAGTATGAAATTTATCTAAAATATGAGAGAAAAAAACAAACCTTGATGTGCTTTTGTAAATCTGAACAAAAGCCTGCAGTTGCATACAAGTTGTCTCTTTAGTCAAGGTTGCCTCTATCTTCTTACATCACAAACACAGTATCTAAATTCACTTCACAAAAGATGTTGATGCAGTGTGTAATCGATTTTCAAAATAAAATTGATACAAGGTAGCAATAGTAAGGTTGTTTTGTACAAAGTAAAGAAAAAAGGGAGTCTGAAACAAAAGGTAGGAAAAAAGGAAATGCAGGAAAAAACTAGGCGTGCTGTAAAGATTGGTTCTATGTAACAGAATGACAAGAATGACAATCCAATTGTAAGAAATGTATGTTGAAGGAAATAAACATCTTTCTTACAGAAAGTTGCTGTTTTAGTCAGAAACTGAGTATTCCCCTATACATATCACATTTACCATTAATTAGTTATGATCAATCTGGGGGTTGGAAACAAATATATCATTGTAATGATTGTGGTTGTGATGAACACCGACTGCACAAGTTACGGAGAGGGAAAAAATGTGACAGGCAGGTGGACAGACCATGAAAAATAAATAAGCGAGGGAACAATAAAGCATGTGTTTTCTACTTTTCATTTCATAACAAAGTACCTACCGGGGAAAACTGATTCCAAAGATCCTATTTCCTCATCACACATGACATATATCGGTTTCCAATCTGTGCTGCATGACTTAAGGATCTCTAAGGCTTCCTGGATCGACACTCTATCCTCTGTTTCCATTATAACGGTGGCCACAGTTAATTAATTCACATTTGTTGGTATGCACAGGTTGTAGAGAGGAAAGGAGTACCTAGTTGTTCTGTAGGTAGCATCTAACAAGCAGATCTCATTGCCATACCGATGTAGTAGCCTTCTCTGCCGTGCTGTCTGATGAACATACAGAAACTTTCCCGGCTACCACATATGGTATTAAGTATGTGATCACCCAATATAGAATCATCTTCTGTTGCTTCTGATGTATCAGCAGAAAGAAGTAAAAATGAAAAAAGTACTAATTTGTAAAATGTGTTAGAAGGGTTCATATCTGAAGAAAATACAAATTCAAATGCAAATGTAAACTTTGCCACCTCCATATTCACATGTGCATATCATACAGAGGTCATGTCAGTGACACATAAATATATATAATTAAAAATAATGTCACAGCACAAAGTACATTAAATCAGATTTATTATGATATAACTCCACTAGCACTGCTCTAATTTCATATACAAATTGTAGATTATAGGACTTTTTAGAGTACATGGACTTGAATGTCTTATTACTCCATATTTTTGTACTATATCAGTGTATACAAATTAAAAAGATGCATGAAGAAAGGAGGCTTTGACTACTGGATGTAAATAAAAAATAATATGTTTAAATAGGAAAATCACTTTTCATCAGATAATAATTACATACTGAAAAAAAACTTAAATTTCTTGCCAAATAGGTAAAAAATGCATTAGAATTTTGTCTAAGTATGTCAACTATTAAAGATTGTACAAATGCATATTTCCAATAGAACTGAGCAGGACTTCTAAAAGTGAGTCAAGTATTAGACTTTTTGTCTTCATTGATCAAAGCAAGATGAGGTTAAATATATCCTTGAATGTGTTGGCTTTCCTTTCAAGAAACCAATTTATCATTGAAAGCTTGCCTATGACTGATGTTCAGGTACTGCCTCATCATCACTCTGATGACACAATGATTTTCTGAAGTGCTCCCTTCGATTTTATACAGATCCTCATTCATGAAATCACGATGTTGACATATTTTATAATAACAAAATCGATACATTTCCATTCTCAAAAAAGCATACCACTATCATCATGCTCATTGTCTTGTTCCAACCTGAGAAGGAAGAGATCATTAGGATAGTGTTTGATCCATGTATCGACCATTTCATACACAATGACCTAAACGTAAAGATAATAATGATGATTATAAAAAATTGTAGTCCTTGTTGAGAACACTTACATAGTTATAACTGATTTGATTTGCCAGAGAGATATTTTGTATATCTATGTTCTCTAAATATATTGATACTGGGCTTTTGTCAAATGTACTGGAACATGAGCTGTAGGTAAGTAAATGTCACCCTGCGTTCACCAAAAGGTTACTGGTACATCACTGCACCCATTACAATGACAAAAACTTTAAAACCTAATTTTGGCAAATAACAATTTCAAGGAGTGATCGAAATGCATGACGATTGCTCACTGCATACTGTAAATTGTAATGGAGAATATGTAATAAAAGAAAGCAAAGACAGATTCCATAATACCATGATCTGGACTCCAGGAAACAATGTTAAGGTGGTATATGTTGTCGGATGTTATGGACATATATGAAGTGGTGGTACCATCTTTAAAACAATCGGTAATCTAATATCAGATCTTCTATTCAAATCAGGTATTACAATGCATGGTATAATTTGAAAGAATGCAATGTACTGTAAATGAAAAATAGCAAAACTGAAAATTGATCATCATCCTATGTGGGTAGTTTTTTACATTATATTCAACAGAATATATTGAAGAGTCTCCCAAACAAAAACTACAAACAATTATTGTACAGGCACAAATATAGGTTATTCTTTCTCTTGAATTTTCATTGAACCATTGTGAAAACTATGACACGTTCAAATTAATCTTCCTATCTGTAAAACTACAGTGATTTTGACATGAATAAGATGTTTTATGACCATTTTATCTACTTCATACATGCAGATTTTCAAATACTTTTGAATAAATATCTTGAATGATATCAACTTTTGAAGAATAAAATCTAATATATAGGCCATAATGCTTGAACAATACCAAGGCAATCTTTATTTATGAAAAACATGACTAAGCATATACTTAAATTCATAAAAAGGTTTAATGATGCAGATCAGAATTTTTCCTTAATTTTGACAGCTATTTTTTACTCGATAAGTAATCTTATTATGACAATGAACCATTAATTGTAACCAAGTGGGACTATAAAAATAAACCTGTTTGTGTCAAATTGACATGTTACTCTAAAAGCCACATTCACCTGAAACCATTTATGTTATGTTGTAAAATGACCTAATTAACAGACAAGCACCTTTAATAATGGTAAATATTCACACTCATTTTTCTGTATGTCATTATTTTCTATCCATGATTAAAAAGTATTGTCTTTTTCAATGATGTCTTAAAATCTAGCACAAACTGATCATCATTTTATGAGTATAATTATACTGTAAGAATAGAAAATGCTTTTCCAGTAATGAATCACATACGTTTCAACTGTGTGTGTTCAAATGTATTTCAAGATGTATGACCTACCGTATATACTCGCGTTTCATCTCATCGGTGTTATCATGTTTAGCGCGCTATTTTTGCAGAAATGTTCGTAACTCCTCGGTCTCGGTAAAGAACACGAGCGCGATAAATTATGAACGTTTTTATTTCTGAGTAGAGATTACTAGTCCCTTATATCACTGAAAAATCTATGAATGACAGGGATACGCTCTAGCCTCCACCTTTGAAGTCCAGGAAGAAGTGACACTAACTAAGCGGAGCTGGAATGTTCTATTACAGATCCACACCTGAAGTTAGGACAAGCTATATAAACTAAAATAAAATTACACCCATCATTCATCCACCAAAATAAAGAGAATCAAAAGTTCTTTAAACTATACCCATGATATACAAGGGCTCTTTAAATAGTCAGGATAACCAGTGAGGAAAACCCGGGAAATATGCAAAATGCGAAGAGTTAGAGAGCTATCAATGTCGACATATCTTCGAGCACTATTTGTCTCTAGTAGAAATTGCCGAGGTAGTCCAAATGAGCTCCTATCTGCGGTCCTATGACCACCAGGGGGCAAGGGACAGTTTGTATGAACAAATTTAATGCCGAATCAAATAGTCTAACATAAACAATAATAAAACATAAAATACACAAGTGAGGTCAAGAATACAAATATTATTCACTTGACCTGACAAGACAATGGCAGTTCATAGCAAAAGAAGTTTATGCAAACCAACACAAAATATATACCTGCATTTTTCACGTTCGAAGGTCATTTTGGACACCAAGTGATACTCACAGTGCAAAGACAAGTCCTTTTCCTAAGTGATATTTCCGCAAAACACTGTGTACCAAACAGCTTGATGCAATTCAAGATAGTTGCCATCCAAGCCGTTTTTGAGATATTCTTCTTGCCTTGAATCCACATGTTTACTGCTATGGGTGGCTAGATCTGCTTTCTAACCGAATATTGGTAATTCACTGTCTACATACTGTGAACTGACTATAGAGGTGTACATGCATCACATCAATTTGAAGAACAACAAAAGTTCGAAAGAACACATTCACAAATATAATCATATCTTTAATTACTAAACAATAATGGCTCAAAAAGTCACATCATACCCTAAAGTTAAGAAATTTGACAGGGTCCAATTTACAAAACTGTCTTCTGCCACCTTAAACATTTTGCTCCAAATATTTTCTGTAACCAGATGTATACATATCACATATTTAGACATTATGTAGTAAAAGGGTATAAAGGAAAATGTTTTGTATGCAAAACTAATGATGTTATTACTCATTTAGAAAAGTGACTACTTTGTGGTAAAAAGATTTGCATTGTGTATATTGTGAGTTGTGACTGCCTGCATTTGTTCAAAGATTTAAAATTGTCTTCAACCTTGGATGCTTCTTGTCTTTGTTTTATCACTATAACATCAGGACAGAACCAAAATTCCTTGACAATGCTGCTTGAATGCCGAGAATGGACTCTGGAGTTATACATTTTATGAGTGAATGACAGAAATACTATGTTTGTTGTCAATGACAAAAGTGAAAGGGTTGTATAAACTGTTCTAGCTAACTTAATAGAAATAAACCAGACAGTAAAGTAAATAATGTACTTTAGAAGTAATTTTTATCTCATATAATCAAAAATAGTTCCTATCCTTCCATTATTGTTCTGGTGGTGCAAATAGCAGCAGCAATGTTGTGTGGAGGGTGGGGGTTGGTGGGAGGTAATCACAACAGTCTAGCTAATTAGGAGCGATCAAAGTTTCATCAACAAACATTAGGCCAGGTCGGAACATTGATATATTGCTGTGTGGGACCCTGCTAAGCTTACAAAGTGACATATTAAATAAAGCCAATGATAAATGGTCACTGAAACTGACCATACATATATAAATACCCGATACAATTTAACAGGGAAATTTCTGCTCAGACTCCCATTCACTTACAACTGTCATGAAGGATTTTTGGAGTTTACAAAATGAAAGTAAATAGTAAGATGAGGTATAGAACAAATATTACGAGTAAACAATTCAGTTCCAGATATGGAATAATTTACCACAAAACACAACTCTTGCAGCAGCTAAATCTGTCCGTCAAACTCAATCTCTTGTGCACTTAGATCAGAATTAGAATCTGGATCAGGTTCAAGCTAGTACTTCTATCAGCATGACTGGCCAATTAATCCTAATATTTTACCATGCAAATTGAGACCTGCAAAAAGAAAAGAAACAAGTGATACTGATGCACTTTAAATACTCGGTGGAAACATGAGAATTTAAGAGGACAAATTGGATTGTCAACTGAAGCAAACTTTGTGAATTAATTTTAGTATGTTTCAATCCCATGAATGTAAAAAGGTTTCTCCTGTTGTGAAAATCCATGAAAGACAAGGCATGTACTTTTTAACCTACAGTTAATAAAGGCAGACTAACTCTGATTTTGGCTAGGGGAATTGGTATGCCAAGAGAAAAGAATGATCCGCTCTTTTGACAATTACATTCTAGCTATCAAAAGAATTGTTCATCACTATTTGCAAAACCGTTCTATTGGCAGCATCCACACTTCATAATAGTATGTTTATCGATGATTTCTCTGAGGCATATCTGCTCCTGTGCAGTTGAATTAATTGGAAGAAATCGGCTGCAACAGGTTATGTAGTTGTTTTTGTGTCTTTGTACTGAAATATGAATAATATTCATTAAAACAGAAGTGCAGATCTATACACCTACAGAAAGAGCAAGAAAATACAGTATAATCTCCATTATTTTCCCATATCTAGTAATATCTAGTAAGTTAAGACCAAACTATGTTATTTTAGTCATGAAAAAAATAGATTTAACATAGAGGTGCCAGACGCAGTTACCTCCCCCTCAACTGAGTCTCTCATACAGCAGAGAGTAATATGTTGAAAAAGGAAGATAGTATAATGAGTCTAATGCAAACAATTTACTTACATACATACAAAAACAGAGGTCAAAAAGGTCCATATTTTGGGATAGCTATATTAAAACAAAGCATACAAATATTATTCACTTGACCTGACAAGTCAATGGCAGTTCATAGCAAAAGAAGTTTATGCACCCCAACCCCAAATTTATACCTGCATTTTTCACGTTCGAAGGTCATTTTGGACACCAAGTGATGCTCACGGTGCAAACACAAGCCCTTTTCCTAAGTGATATTTCCGCAAAACATTGCGTACCAAACAGCTTGATGCAATTCAAAATAATTCCCATCCAAGACGTTTTTGAGATATTCTTCTTGCCTTGAATCCACATGTTTACTGCTATGGGTGGCTAGATCTGCTTCCTAGCCGACTATTGGTATTTCACTGTCTACATACTGTTAACTCACTGTGTTAGGTGTACATACCTCACATCAATTTTAAAAACAATACAAGCCCGAAACAACTAATTCAAAGATTAACGTCAGGAAAAGAGCTAATTGAAGGTAATGTGTGTAAACTTTTTTTGTTTCATTATAAATTTGAGTTACGTTTAAATATTCCATATAACAGTATGGTATGTGTTGCTAGCTCTGCTTCCTAGCCGACGATTTGTATTTCAATGTCTACATACTGTGTACATGCCTCACATCAGTTTGAAGAGCAGCACATGCCCAAAACAACTGATTCAAATGTTAATGCCGGGAAAAGAGCAACTGGTAGGTAATGTGTGTAATTTGTTTTTGTTTCATTATAAATTTGAGTGACGTTTAAATATTCCATATAACTCTTTGTTTCTGGCTTATATAGTATACTAACCTTCGAAAAGTAACGTAAGTGTCAGCATATTATCGTAGCAGTACTCGAAATTTACGCTACCAGTAGGAAGCTATATGACTCTTAGGTGACATAACTGTTTCTGTCTTCCCGTTTTCTAGAACCGCTTCTGTTCCAGAACAGTGGACTTATTTTACGGTATATTGTTATATAAATTTGGAATTTTTTTAATACAAACACGTTGTAACCTCTACAGAATAAACATCCGGACACGTCCAGTGATCTCCCCTGTAAGTTTAGATAGCATCTGGGTAAGTGCGTTATGGTCATAAAATGTTTCAAAAAGCACTCGTTAACCTCATAAAAGTGAGACAAATTATTATAAATAAAATTAAAAAGAAGTGTATATATTTACATAGTGTTCTTTATTTACCTGGGTTATAACCAGGCTTAATATCTATATCATTGGTTTCCTAATCTAAATAAATGTTTTGCGTCTTTTCTTCTTTTCGCCTTATATACTGACTGCCACATCAAATTAAGGATTGTCGTTCAGTACTGATTTTCATCAGCTAGTTCAGCTAGTTCAATATCAAGTGTTTGATATTGTTTAATGTCTTCACTGAATCAATGTCAGAAAGCTTAAATATTGTTCAAAAGTTTAAATTAGATAAAAATGACTTTACTGAATAATTATTAAGCATATGGATGAAACTATTTAAGTTATATTTATGAAGGAATACTTTTTATTTATATCTTTTCAAACGAGGTAAAACAGGAGGATAAATATTGTTCCGTTTATTACTTGGATAGACAGAATAGAGAAATGAGAAATTAATAGGACAGCAGCTACTTAAGTTAAGGTTTACTGACCAAACTATATTTCTCTTGTTCAGAGTAAGTTATGTAAACGTAATAACAACTCGTGAATGAAATGCAACTTTCATCCCTCGTCAAAACTGAATAAGGACGACAACAACTGCAACTACTGGTTGCTACTATTAACAAAGTATATATATATATTGCAACACACACACACCCTCCCCCAGTAGATCTGTCAAAATTTAGCAATATGGTAAACTTACCCATGGTTATAACGTCTTACATTTATTATTAAATCCCATCCTTCGTTAATTGATCTCTTTCTTTTTGGAAATCATGCTGACATTATTGGAATCGGAATCACTGCCAATATCGGTTTCGCCAATTTCTGATTTTCGTAACCAGGCCAACATGGGGCTAGCCGGGCGCTGGGCAATTTTACGTTTCTTGGGAGGTAGTGTGTTCATTATTCACAAGAATGTTTAATGCAATATGTGTAACTGTTTTGGCTGGTAGTGAAAATGACTGAAATATATACATAACACACTACTAGTAGACTACATCGTCGCTGGAGAACTACGTGACTATGTACAGACGAAAACAGCACCAAGGTTCAAGTGAGTGATTAAATATCCTGGATTATCTTCATTAAATACTTAGGAAGAGGTAAGAACATGTGTCTTTAGAATTAGGTGACATCATGTTTGTTTAACAGATACATTGTATAAGGCTAGTGGGAAACATTTAATCGTAGCGGCACAAGAGTATAGTGTAGTGGCAGGTTCTAAAGCATCGGGTATTATCGGGGTTTGAAACGATAGTGTACTGCAAGGGTCCACAAAGCGGTACCCGCGTTGAATAATAATAATAATAATAATAATAATAATAATAATAATGGGTCAAGTTAATTGGTTGGTGCCTGCCACTCTCACATAAACTCACAAATGTGCCCCTAGGCACAAAAAGGTTGGTGACCCGTGGCGTAGTGGGCCCGCTACGGTAAAAGGACCTGGGGAGATCACTTACGTGTTTATGACACATAGCGGTCCATGGACTGAAAAATAAGTTTTTTTTAGAAGCATTGAACATTTCAGAATTTTTTATTTCAACATATTAAGAGGAGGTAATAATCATAAAAACCTTAGGTCTTAAGCTGCCAACCTTTTCAATTTATCCATGTAGGTTTCATATTACTGAGTAACCCCTATTTAGCGTACAAAGCCTCAATTCAGGAGTCCTATTTGGTCGTTTCAGCCTATGGAAATGACCTGTGCATAGGCAAAGTTATCCCTCCAATATTTAGCGCATTGTCAGTTAACGGTGTTATTCACTTATTGTGTGAAATTCGATATAGTAAGATAACTTCCGTTAAGTTATTTCATATATATAATGATTTTCATTCAGATAAACAAAATAGTGTTCATGTGTCTTCGCTGGAGTTTTATGTATTCAATGCATTTCACTGAAACAGTGGCACGGCTGATTATACCTGTGTGAATTTTGTCCTTTAAAAAAGCTCTGTTCGAAAAAATCCATATAAATGAAAAAAAATGAAATAAACGATGATTTTTGTTTTTTTCCCCTATTTCAAATTCTTCTCTACCAGAATTCTTCCTTACATAATCAAATGTTAACAAAAATAAGCGCAAACTTACAATGCAGTATTTATTTTTATATGGAAGGTAACAACTTGAACTTGTATACAAGTTGTAATCTTGAGTAGAGCAGAAGTGACACCTGACAAAGTCAGTTGTTAAGAAACCATTTTGTTTCAAATGTAAGTATTTTACAACCTGTTTACATTCTGTGCTTCGTTTGTTAATTGAAAAAATATGCTAATTTTGTGCAGGACATTTTTTTTATGATATTCAGTAGCAATGACCAAAAATAATGTCTGTAACTGAGCACTCAAATTTGGCATCAAACTCAATTGTTTAAGCAGTATGGATTTAAAGCAATTAGTACTAAAGTAAAGATTATATTCAAGTCAATTCATATACGACCTATTAGCCTCACAGTGATACTGACATACAAGTTTCTTTGATATTTTTCCAAGCAGGTTTTCTTTGATATTAACCTTTACCAAAACATCAATGCTGAACTTGATTAGAAACTCCATTTTAAAGTCTATGATGTCAGAAATGTTTCACAGTAGCATGTTATTACATAATATTTCTATCCAATGTAAAAGAAATTAGATTCATGTAAGTAGCCATATGTATATATATAGATGTATGTATATATATATATTATAATGTACACCACATATATACACACATAGTTGGCACTGAAGGGAAGTGAGAAGTTGAATGTGCCACCTGCTAAGAAGGTTGTTTTATAAAATATATTGCTAATATTTTACTTTATAGCATTATTGGTAATAGGAAAGGTCCACTGAGTTATCTCCCGCTTATTACGGTCCCTGTACAATTATTTTGTTTCATTTCTCGAGTTTAGTATTACTTACGCATCGATATATTCTGTTGAAATAAGTTGATAATCACATATGAAACACTTGTAATGAAAGTCCAACAGTTGTGTTAGATTTCATGAAAATAAATATGGGGTAGGGAAAAGGGTACATGTATTCCCCAGATGGCTGTCGACAAATGTGACATTATAGCATTCATTCCTTGTCCTAATTAAAACTGAAGATATAAGCAGATGTTTTAGCTCTATGAAGAGTTATAGACTCTATTCATTTTCATAAAATTAAGTGGGACCATGTTTTTCTGAAAAATGTAAAAAATGAATTTTGGGAATTGCTTACACACACACACACACACACACACACACACACACACACACACACACACACACACACACACACACACACACACACACACACACTCCTTTCATGTCCAGAAATCACGCCAAGTAGCATCACAGAAACAGTTCAGACTTCATTTTTTTATCATTCTTCGATGCATTTTCATTGAAAAATAACTTGGTTTAGTTGAATACACTGGTACTTCATTTTTCATGTCCTACATGTTCCGCACAGCATCACAAATTATATCTGCGTCTTTTTCTCATTGAATTTTCACGTCAGCGTCTCGAACGTTGATACAATTACTGAAATTGTTTCATGATTTAAACATAATTCGTATCCACATACAGCGCAACACCATTCATTCCATACATGCTGAACAAGAGTAATCCGCCATGTTCATCCTTAAGTTGTGGTAAAGACTATTTTTGATACAGCGCTGAGCCTTATTAGAACTGTCGCATCCTGCTGGTAAACAAACAT
This sequence comes from Margaritifera margaritifera, assembly GCA_029931535.1. Taxonomy (NCBI): domain Eukaryota; kingdom Metazoa; phylum Mollusca; class Bivalvia; order Unionida; family Margaritiferidae; genus Margaritifera; species Margaritifera margaritifera. The sequence goes on from JAQPZY010000622.1 coordinate 224,902, forward strand.
CATCTGCATCGGCTAGAGTTTGCTTCAATTTGCATTCTACTTTCACTTAAAGTGTCAATGTCAATAACAAAATAAAAAAACAACCGAAGACAAAATTCCTTAGAAAAAAATAATGTAATCAACCTTTAAATCCAGAGAAATGCACATTAAGCAGCTTTGGATAATAATAATAATAATAATAATAATAATAATAATAATAATAATAATAATAATAATAATAATAATATAATAATGACAATAATGACAATGTTCCTGCTGATCTATTTCACTTGTTACAAATGTTATCTTAAACACTATTACAAATGATTGCTTAATATCTTGACTTCAGTGCATTATATTTGATTTTTAAAACGTAAATCTTTTCGATAATTATTTGAATCCGTATATGTATTTTTAACACCCATATTTAAGTACCCCAAATAACATTACGTCAGTCATATAGCCCCATTATATATTTTACACATGTCCATTATTATCAATTGTTGCCTTTATTTATATAGTTATAATCCAATAATAATTTCTATTTTAAGCAAGGTAAATCATTTTGTAAATAAAATACATGAAAGATAAAACTGTGCTTCATATTCTGATTCTGAATAACCCTGTTGATTAATTTGAGAATTCTGTACCCCCTCCCCGGGATCTTTGATAGCAATTCTGTCCATTTGTATATTGTTTTTTTTATCTTCAAAGGCAACATACTTTTGCAAGTCTGGCTATCAATATTATGAATTTGGCACTGGTATGGACAAAAATCCATGCTATAGATAGGGCAAAAATATGTTGTCTTGATCAGGGAAAAACAAAAAAATAATTTTAGGCCAACTAAAAATGATTGACACTGTCAGAGAGAGGGTTCATTTGTTTAATTTGTTTACCTTTTTTTCTTTCCTTTTTTTTTACCTTTAATCTATGAATAAGACCTGGACATTATGAACTACAACTGCAGTATGTTAAAACATTGCAATACAGACTAGTTTACATCCTAAACTGCATGCCGAGAACATTAAAGTGAAAAGAAAATGCAATTATTTTACTCATAGGAAATATTTCAATATTTAATTCCAAGCAATATTTTATTTATTTACATTACATAAGTTATTTTGTATTCCATATTGATCTTTCTTTATCCACACTCATTATAAAATAGTGAGAATATTGATATCACCTCTTTTCATCCATCTGTCTGTCAGTTCATAAGCCGTGTTATCTGTTGTATATGCCTTAAAATCGAATATAAACCTGGGTTTATTTATCATAGCTCAATATAGCATCTTCCCAGGCTTACCAAGCAATGATTAGATATTAGATATAACCTGTTGTATATTTCATGCACAATTCTAAATTTAGAAAACAACTTATACATTTCATCCAATAAAATTAATTTTAATATCAGTAGTAGCTTACACTGTTGCTATTGCGTAGCTAATCTATTTCCGTGGACCTATGATGAGGATTCATCCTCCGATAGGGTTGACTAGAAAGTTCTAGAGAATAGGACCCTCTGTGTAAATCCCACATTCTTTAGTACATGGCTTCCCACAATACAACATTCTTTTTCTGGTCGTCATCTTGATGAAGACAGTGAAATTATCAGTTGAGGAATTGCCTTCGCTAGACAAGTCCACGTAGCGAATTATGCTTTTTCATTACGTTTTTCGTAAACTAAAGGTGGTATTTACCCCTGACCAGTATTTTCTTTGTCTGGAAATATTCAACTCTCATATAAGTTTGGCAATTTGATACCAAGAAACGTCCTGTTCTTATCTTAGTTAGTCAGTTATTTCTCCATTGGAAGGGGGTACAGACAAGCGGGAGGGTGTGCGAATACTATAATCTAGCAAGCACAATACTGACAATATGTACATTCAACTTTTTTATTTGGTATAAAAAGTAAAAAATGTCAGAGAAATTGAATTAGATTAACAATTGTTTGCTAGCTTGAGCTAGTTATGATAGGCAATTGCCAGCACCTGCTCAATGAATGACAATGCTTTGCTCACAAAGATTTTGTAATATTTTCAATAATTATACATCAACAGTCAATATTTCTTGCTACTTATTACAATTGCAAATGGATAACATTGACAGATATCATTTATATTATGAGTTTATAATTAACTTTATCTTGGACACTAAATGAATAGCACTAACTCGATTTTCATTTCAAATCTGAACATAAGCATTATCATTAAAGCTAACACTTAAACATGGCCTCCGCTTTTCAATTGCTCATCACAATTACGTGTTTTCAATGTGGCATTACCTCCTTTGCCACATTATCATCATAATGTGATATGCCTTAATTTAATTCAGTTTTATACTTCAACAAACTTTTAAATGACGATTGATAACTAATTTCTAATAAAATGTGTGCAACTATGCCAAAGGACAATTTGCTTATAAGGTATTTCACCATCAGTACTGTAAGGCAGGTGACTGGTTAAGGTTGTGACTGAAGATTGATTTCATATCGAAGGAAAAATTAAGTCATCACAAGGACTACAAACAATCCAATTAGTCTTTGCAAATGACAACATAATTTTGCTGTAAGATGACATTTTCTTTAAGAATCATTGCTTCTTGGAACAACTGTCCTGAAATAGGTTTTAAATGCAGTGAATGTAACCCAGACTGGATTGATTTGTCCTTTTGAATTCTCTCCAGATTGTTAAAAATGTATACACATCCCAACATTCCTATATGTTTAGATAAAAATATGAAAAAGGGTCATGAAAAGTATACAAAACAAGAGATGAATAGATGACCATGGATTCAACATGTTATCAAGTAAGTGTTGTGAGTTAAAATACCAACATGATGACCTTCACGTTCTGAAATATTGAGTTCCTTTACTTTTTCTTTAAACTCTCCTTATTGGTGGATACATGCACCAGTATTAACAAAGAACAACACTTCCACATTCATAGCCACATGTTAAAAAGAACTATCTCTGGCAAATAATTGTTACTATAAAAATTAACCAGTCAGGGAAAACTGTCTATAATATGGTTAAAGGAACCTTCATTTTATATCAATTGAAGAAATAAATCCATATCTAGCCATAATAGTTGTATGAGCTGAACATACAATACACATATTTTGGTGACTTCTGTTACGACTGAATGATCTAAAAATATGTAACAGAACGAAAATGAAACCAACAAAATAAGGTAAAATCAACAAGCATTTTATTTCTAGACAATTAAAATGAAAATTAAAAAAAAAAAACTTAATAATTTGAATTAAGGTCCAAATAATCCAATAATCCTAAGTATACTAATCACAAGTCCAAAATATGAAAATGTTCTGAATGAATTCCAGTAGCCTTGAAGGTACTGATATGCCATTAGTCATGAATGTCATGATGTGCCAGTAGTCTTGCATGTCATGATGTACCACAATTATGTTATCCAGAATGTCTTTGAATGATTTCACAAAAATCCGAAAATCATGTATTAATCTCAAAAAGTCCTTAAGCCTATGACCACTTTAATATTTCCAATAAATATTGTAAATAAATAATTTCTCTCATTGAATTTGCACTGATTTTCACAACACAACTATAAGCATCTGATTATTAAACCAAATTCCTTAAAGACTGATAGTTAGCATAAGAATGAAATACTGCTTACCAAACGACCTATATATAAACACAGGTCACCTAATATAATTTTCTAGAAAATCATATATTCTACCTGACAAATATCAGTAATTATTGTGGAAAAACCAGTATAATTGTAAACAAATGTTTACATATGTATCACTCTTTGGCCAAGGCAACCAGACATGACAATAGAATATGCTAGAGTGTAGCTCTTTTCAGGCAAAACGGGCAGGTGGGCTCATCAGTCAGGTTCCATCTGTACAGATTTGATGGTGATGGGAGCAGATCATACATGGACCTAAGCAACAGTATAGCCAGGGATACTCATTAATCCACAATGACTGGAACTTTCTTTGACATTTCGTAGCATCATACTGGTTATTTTTCTTTAAATCGGGTTAATTAGAGCTAGAAACTTCATGAAGTTCCCTTTTTACCTAGATAATATAGCAGACTCATCTCATCAACTACGTCAACAATAATGAAAGCTTGACTGTTTATAATGATTTATTTATACTCACAACCAAAGGATTTGTGAACGTTTTTTTTCATCCATTTACTTAATTATCATCTAGTCCCCTTGAAATCAGTGACATGCATTAAAATATTTGACAAGCCGATTGTTTAGATTGAAAACATTAATTTTTATCCATTTAATTGTTTGCTAAGCAGTAAGTATGTATTGGACTCCTGTAATTATCACATAAACAATGGATCACAAGCACCACTTGTGGGTACTACATTTTTGGTGCATCGATCACGCTTTGAACAAAATCCTTCTGGTGTGTTAATCATTAGATATGAATGCCATTATTTCCAAACGCACCTGTCAAAGAAATCTCACAAGTTATATTATTAACAACAGTTAGCTCCTGCTCACCTTAAAATCTGAGACATGTATTTAAACAATTCTTGAAAGCCGATTGTTTAGAATTGGCAAGGTCATAAACTCCTCCACCCCACCAACGCATCTCACCTGTTCGTAACTAAGCAGATCCGAACCAAACATTTAGCAACATTGGAAATATACCATCCGATCCAGCAATTTCCACCAAGGAATATGAAGTCTTCCATTCAGTGTTGAACCCCTTTTTTTTGTTTTTTAAGCTCTTTCTTTGGGAAATCACGCTATCTGAATCGGAATCACCATTGGTGGCACCAATCTCTGATCTTGGTAGCCAGGCCAACATGCAGGAAACATAAAAGTGTAGCGGCGGGTTCTATAAAGAAAAGACTGTTACGGTAAAAGGTCATGGGGAGAACACGGGTGACATTTATTAATATTTATTCTTGACCAAAGTAGCAGTACAACGCAGTCTAATATCTGTAGTAGATTTCAGGTTATGCATCTTTTGTCACAATCCAGAAATGGAGGCAAGGGGGAAGCTGAGGCAGGATGTAGTAAAAAGCATGATGATTTGGCATGGCATGGAATTAGCTTTTTTTTTGTTGGGTAGATAGCAACTTCTTCATCTCCCTATTGATACACAGAATACATAAGTGCTTACATACAATTCACATTACTATAGAAGGGGTCATGCTTTATTTCAACTTTACCTATGAAGTTTTTTTTATATAAATGAGTATTATTCCCTCAAATGGATTATTAATTATTAATAACCTAATTAAAAAAACATCAGAACCTCAGTCAAGTCTTTTTGCACATGAACAGTGATAATCATAGAGTACTCTACTATTTCAGATAGAAGACCAGTTAAATATGGAGAAAGCAGATCTTAAAAAGCTTCAATTGATCCTACTGGTTTTGGTATTTTTGATTTGCTGTATACAGAAAGGGACAGGTAAGTGTTTTTAAAGATGTTTGTAATACATACACTATAGTATGTACATTTATGACTGGACCCACTCCAATAAATATACACAATCCCTTCTTTTCACAGAAATACTAACAATTAGCATTTTTAGCATATTTTAACACTTCCCTGTACTGCAGTACGGTATTTCCAGTTTTATCAGAGCTATGTTTGTATATTTATCTGAAAGGGCTCCTGTTAGCAAGTTTATGTAAAGTAAATTATGCATGTTAGTTCTAGCCAGTTCTTCGTGTACAGTATATTGTATACAGCACAACCTCCCATTGTGACTATCCAGAAGAAAGACCACTCCCCAATAGCAACCACCTCTGTTCTATACCATTTATTTTGCAAAAGAGCAAAATTAAATCACCTTCTCATGAATTCTATTAAACATTGTAGGACGAGTTTATCATTTATTGCCAATTTACAAGTTTGTCAGAAGTGGAATGCTTCTTATTATCAGAAGTGGAATGCTTCTTAGATTACCACAGATTTTTTTTTTCTGCACAATAACACTAGTTGTCCACAGTCAGCAAACTTTGCAGGTGGCTTGCACTTAAGGTATGGGACAGCCTTATCAACTTTGGGTCCAAAAAGATCAGAGGCCAAGATCACTGAAAGAAGAGCAAGGGTTTTCACACAATAACATTTTAAATCTGCATCACAGACATGGAGGATAACTTTGTGGATGACTTGCACTTTGGGTAAGAAAGAAACCTATTAATTGTTAGGTCAAAAAGACAACGATCAAGGTTATTGTATCTGAGATAAGAAAAAGTGTTTTGCCTAAGAACTGCAGTTCCAAACTTTGTATTATGACCAAAGTGTATGGAGGCTCATACTTAAGGTATGGAAGAGGCCTATTGATTTGGGGGTCAAAAGGTTAAAGGTCTTTGTCATTGTGTCTCAAAGAAAAATGGGTTTTGCAGAATAACATTTGTTCCAGAGTAAGTTTCTTGACCAAACTTTATGAATGGCTTGCGCTTAGGATAATAAAGACACCTATAGATTCTGGGGTCTGAAGGCCAGAGGTTATGGTAATGTTAAATCTAATATGCAAATAATGGTCTGCACACCTTAAGTTTAGTTTAAGAGTGCATGCCTTGATCAAAGGTCACGGTAATTGAGACCTGCTGGTCAATAATCTCCAGACTTAATCATACCATACTAGTGTCTACAGATAAGACTATTAAACAAGGGGAAGGCATATAATGTGCCATTCACAGTATTCTTTTTGTTTCATTTATAACCATTTTATTTGGTTTTGACCACATCTCAATAGTTCATATATCAGAGTCTAGCAGAGCTTATACAGTAATTGCATAACCACCTGAAGCTGTTATAAAAGCATTGTCTGCAGATACGTTTGCATTTGTCTGCTCTGTTCATAGAGGAAAGTAATTTATGAAAATAAGAAAGATCTATGGGTCTAACATAGACCTTTTGGGATCACCATGATTAATTTCATTGAGCCAGATTCAACATTTCTGATAACAACTCATTGCTTCCTGTTATATCGATATGATGAGCACCAGTTTATTGCATCAGTTATCAAATATGTAGCATTTTAAGTTAACAATAAAACATCATTGATAAAATCCAAAGCCTTCATGCAGTGTTGAAATAATACACCTGTTAGGATCCCCTTGTCTATTTCCTGCAGCCAACAGTCTGTGACTTTAGTTAACATGTTTGTCATGACTGACCCTTGTGATAACCTAATTGTTCTTTGTTAAAGACTGAGAATGTAATTGGAATAATAATACACTTGCTAAGCAATTAGTGTTTCAAATATTTCAGATAAATGTATGGAGAATAGAAATGGGTATGTAGTTTACTGAGTCCTGGACCAGGAGAATTTATGGGATTGTCTGTTGTCCTTCGTCTGCCCTTGTCCATTCATCCATGATCACAAGCTTTTCATTGCTGCTTCTTCTAAACTATCAGGAGGATTGCCATGAAACTTTACAAACACACATTCATCCCATGGTCTGGTTGATTCTAAATTAAAATGGTGCTGCTTGGACATATAGTATGTCTGTTACAGTGGCCATCTTGAAAATTTTGATATTGCTGCTCCAGAATGGCCAGTCATATCAGCATGAGATTTTCATGAAAATACTTTTTATTACGTATAGTTGGTCCTAAATTAAAATGGTGCCTATATAATGTCCAACATGGCTGCCACGGCAGCCATCATGAAAATCTTGTTATCACTACTCCTCCTGAACGAAAAGTAATATTGACATGGGGTTTTACAGCAAAAGACTTCCTATGATGTTTAGTTAATATTACATGAAAATGGTGCCACTTCAACATCCAGTATGTACGATGTAAAATTTGTACGAATTCCCGCACTTGGAAAGCAGTGATGCACGAGAACTCCTGCAGATTAATTTAAAGTCGCGCATATAAAAATGTACTCTGCGCAGTATACAATTGTTATTTAACTGTTAACCCTTAAAGTGCTTCTCGCTGCTTAAGTCGCGCCGCCAGTAGGGGTTGTTTCGCTATCTGTCTTTGCGGTAGGCAACTGTTTTACACATCTGAGTACTTCGGCTTGAAAGAACTGTTGTTAAACTAAATTTGATTGGCACATTTGGGCCCTGGAACAAGCATTGTTGAGTTTGAACATTGCATTCATGAAGGAAGTTTTACAAATTCGTGTTTCAAGTAAGGGCCCCCAGAAAATCCAAAATGGCTGACTCACAATATGGTTCATCTTCAGACGACGATTTTGTTTGGCAAATACTGGCCGATGATAGCGATGCTAGCAATGATTTTTTAAGTTTTGAAGTATATGAGATTATTGGAGCCCATAAAGCATCATTGGAAATACCAGTGAGTAATTTTGAACCCGAAAATGATGTTGAATACGAGTCCGATATACATGCTGGCCGGACAAAAATAGACGGCATGCCAGTCAACCCCCAATTAAGCGGCATATTAAAATTAAATATCAAAAAGGCAGAAATCTAAGCCTAATTAAAATACAGGCAATTTAAAAGTAGACTGCAATTTTCATTTCTTTTTTCAAACAATTCTACCTTGGGGAATCTTGTGCTACAAACTATATACCACTCTAAGAGTTAAGATAAATTGAATAAATAAGACCTAAAAAGAAATTAAAAAGTAAGGATATTTATTTTGATCAAAACACCTCTGTCTGAACAAGTTTACTATGGGATTGATGGAGTTAAAACGCTAATACAATATTGTGGAACAGATACGAAATCTGGCATAGTAGTCAGCAAAGCACTGATTCAAAAAAGTAAAACTTTGGCAGAGCTCTTGTTAGTGAAAAAATTTTAATATTATTTTGGAGCAGATATATCCAAGAGACAATACCTATGAGCTGTTGAAAATTGTACATAACAACTATAAAAAACATTTTCCCAACATGTTCAAGCTGGCTTAGCTAGCTACGCATATATGAAGGGGGTTCTCAGCACAGAACAATATTTATACACAGATAAGGATTAAATTAAGCTCAGAAATGATCAACAGATTAATGCTTATACAACTAGAGGAGACATATTTTGATGATTTTGATTTAAATAGAGCAGGAAGAAAGAAAGAGACGGATATTTATGTTAGATAAATATTGAACTATGGCCGTTTCCTCCTCCCCCTCATTTTTTCTACTCCCCCCTTATTTTGGTGACAATGTGGGAGCTCCCCCCTTAAGATAAAATCCTGGCAGCATCTCTGTGTCTAGCTAGTCATAAACTAAAATGGTGCCAATATGGCCATCCCAATGGCCATCTTGAAAATTGTTTTTATTGCTATTTCTCCTTTAAGGCAGGTCATATTGCCTTTGTGCTGTCACCAAAAGTCTACCTATAAGGTCTAGTTGGTCATAAATGGAAATGATGCCAATCCGGTATCCACTATGGGAGCCATCTAGAAAATCTTGCTATCATTCCTCCTCAAAAACGGAAAGTCATACCAACCTAGAGTTTTCACCAGAAGAATTCTTATGATTGATGTTGGTCTGAAATTAAAATGGTGCTGATCTGACATCCAGGATTGCCATCATATTGACCATCTTTAAAATCTTGTTATTCATACTTCTCTTAAATGTAAAGTCATTTTGACATGGAGTTTCCACCAGAAGACGTATTTTGGTGTCTAGTCGGTCCCTAAATGAAAATGATTCCAACTGACCTTCAGTATGGCCACCATGATTGCCATCTTGAAAGTATTGTTATCTCTACTCTTCCTAAATGGACGGTTATATCAACATTGACTTTTTCCAGAAGACTTTTTATCATACCTATTTGATCCTAAATGAAAATGGTGCCAATCATACATCCAGTATGCTTACCACAATGGCCATCTTGAAAATCTTGTTGTCACTACTCCCCTTGAAAAGAGGGTCCCAGGTGGCTGAGTAGTCTAAGGCGCTCACCTTTACAGATCACTCACACTTCTCCCCTCTGTCTGCATTAGTTTGAGTCTCAGCTTGACCAATGTTGGTATGTGAGAAAGCTTGCCAGTAGCTTCCCTTGGGTTGGTGTTTTTTTGTGGGGTCTTCCTAGGTTCTTCCTCCACCAAATAAAATGGCCGCAATGTATAGCCTATTGTGTGCTGAAAAATGACATTAAACCCCACAAAACCAAACTAAAACACACTCCCTGATTGGATGGTCATATTGACTTCATGGTTTCACCAAAAAGATATAATGATGTCTATTTGGTCCTAATTGAAAATGCTGCCAGTATAACAACCAGTATGTCCACCACAACAGCTAATCTTGTTTTTCGCTGAAGAGTCTCAGAGCTGGGTTCAGCGCTAAACAGTTAAAAGGAAGAAATGGTCTCATCTTGAATTCCTGGAAATTCTTTTCAGTCAGTAGAGCATCAGTCCCTTCAATGGACTCTTGTTATATATTATGTTTACTTTGCTTGTTTCCATGTATTTGAAAAAAAAACCCCACCAATATGGATACTTTTATTAATGAGGTAAGTTATAGCTTGAGATATCACAGGTGCAGCAATGTTTTGGACTTTTGGACCTATTTTTTTTCAAGCCCTGTGGATTTTGTAACATCTAGTCTCATAAGGGTACAGTATGTAGTGATCCACAGGGATCACGCTACCAGACGAAGTGGGAAGTCGGTGAAAAAATTTAAACTTCGCTTTCTTCTATTCGGAAGATGAAAACGACTTCGCCCTGTGATTTGTTTATGTAAACTGAGTGACAGTAGTTTATTGCTTTTGAAATGCTCTATCGATCCAGCCAGGCAGTTTAGTGTAGCAGCCCCAGGCGAAATGTTTTACGTACAACCTTAGCCGATGTAGATATCAATTGCGCTGACAAAGCAAACTTTTGCACATTCACAGGCATGTGTTTAAATAGCTGAGCTATGATTAACCCCTTTTGCCCCCACAAGTTATCATTTGTTATCACTACCTGATTTCTGCAAGTTATCACTTGATGTGAAAACATATCAATTTGTGTTTCGAAACTTAAAACATCAATAGGTAAACAATAAATTGTCTTTAAGAAATAGAATCGATGAAAGCACTTTCTAAATATATTTTTTTAAGATTTTAACTGTCATGTTTGTGATATTTTCTTCATAAAATCAGTCTGACACAGTAAGTGAACCTGTCATGGGGTAATAATGGCGGACATTGCTGTGTCTATTAAGTACCTCTAAATTAGATTATCGGTTTTTGTACTTCATTGAGCAAATAAATTAAGGAAAATATACAATTCATAGAACGCAAAGTCTAAAATTATATGATATAGAAGATTTGGCCTAAACATAACATTTTGGGGTCAGAAACATGTGGAACAATGCAATGTTGTGGAATTCAAGAAGCGCTGTAAGGTCAAGGTTATTTTCTTACATCACTCATTTTTGTGAAAATACGAAAAAAGCAGCGAAGAAAATAATATCTCACCAAGGCACAGTATTATTGCGAGTACGTAGACAAATATTAAAATCATAAATTTGCAATCCTATCTGTGGATTGCTGTGCCGAAGCTAGAAGGTGTGAGTGATCATATTAAGAAAATCACTGTTTCTATAAATAGATGTACCCACATGGCATTCATATCGCCATATTTGTTCTTGGTTGTGTGCTGATTAAGTTGGAAAAAAGGATCTAGTTCATTCATATACCAACTTTAATGCTTCAGTTCATCGTCGATGAGTAACTAAGGTATTGTTTTATAAGCAACAATGAAATTAAACATCAAAGTTTTAATGGTATTAAATAGTCTGTCCCTTAAGGACTTAATTAATGTTTATGTGCCCTTCTTGGTCTCTACACCATGTATTTTGGCCAATATCACTTCACATGAGCACATTACAAACAATATATATCGTGATTAATTGTAGCCGATAGAAGTACCTGCATTATACCTGTAATTACAGATAGGTATAAATAGTTAATCAACAGCCACTAGAAGAAGCAATTTAATGTTTCTACTTTTCAAAACTTAACCAAAAGATTCACATTTAATTTTGAATTTACTCCGTAAATATGAACTGTACAGTAGTTGTGAAGTTTAGGTTATTTATCTGTAACATGAGTGACCTCTCTGGTTTGAATGAATGAACACTATGCCTCTATGGTTTGAAGACACATGTACATATGTTCTCATGTACACGTCATAGGGGTTGTTTCAAACTATTTTATAAACGTTTTCAACTGCCGTTTTCTAGTGAAACTTTTATGAAACTAACAGCAACAAAAATTACATTTCTTGTTTAAGTGGCAGTTGATTAGGTATTTTTACATATGTGTAATTACAATACTTTATTTTATGCTAGGCTGGGGTGTGATATACTGCATTTTCCAAAAGAAATAATTTTGATAATTCACTCGAGTGAAATAACAGATGTATGTTTTTAATGGCAGCAATTACTTATCCTATCGCTATTGTCTAGCTTTTATATTTCGTGCTGAATACCACCGTCCGTTCGATTTGAATACATCCTCAAACAGAGTGGAGAAAGGGTTAGTATGATCTTTGAACTCCAGTCTGTGCACTGATTTGGCTTGTCTCAACTGTCATCTTTTTCATGGACGCCACACTGTGTAAACGTTTTCCTGAAACATCACCAGAGAAATTGTGCCTGTAGCAACTTACCGCATTAGCGGTCTCCATTCTGCAGTTCATAATTAATTCTTGGTGTTGCACAATCCATTCCGTATTTTATTCCGTATGGTATCATCCATGGGAGAATGAATTCTTATTATACGGACGAGGGTAATTCCATCCATATGTAAACTATGCAATACCTAAGTATTACATCATTAAAATTAGTTTTACCGCCTAAAATAAAACAACTTTTTAACCAATTTTGATAGTTCTCACTATACCACAGCACATAATATTATGATATTCTTAGTATGTCATAGCACTTTTGTTGCAAACAAGCTTGGGAGGGCAGGATTTGTGAGGTAGTGGTAATATTCTGAATGTATAATCGAATAAGCATATTTTCCAAAACGTTTTAGCTCCAGAACAGTTTATAAGACGGCCTGTTGACCATTGTCCATCCATCAGGTGTCCATCATATGTCAGTCCATGAGCACAAGTTTGTTACCGCAACTCCTTCTAAACTAATTGGAGGATTACTATGGAAATTTACACACACATTCAGGCCAAGATCTAGTTGGTCCTAAATGAAAATGGTACTGCTCGGACATCCAGTACAGTCACCACAGCAGCCATCTTCAAAATCTTGTCATCATTACTCTTGAATGGATGGTTATATCGACATGGGGTTTCACTGAAAGACTTCTTCTCATGTCTAATTTGTCCTAAATGAAAATGGTGCCAAACAAATGTCCAGTATTGCTGAAATGGCAGCCGTCTTGAATATCATTTAATCACTACTTCTCCTGAACAGAAAGCCATATCGACATGGGCTTTTCCCAAGATGATTTCTTAGAATATCTATTTGGTCCTAAATGAATATGGTGCTGCTCATTCATCCAACATGGCCAACACAGCAGCCATCTTGAAAATCTTGTTATAACTACATCTCGTAAATGGAGGGACATATCAACGTGAGGTTCTCACTCAAAGACATCGTATGATGTCTAGTTGGTCCTAAATGAAAATGCTGCTCATCTCACATCCTTTATGGATACTACAAAAGTCATCTTGAACATCTTGTTATCACTACTCCTCCTGAACGGAAAATCATATCAACATGGAGTTTTCACCAGAAGACTTCGTAAGGTTTCTGTTTAGTCTTAAATAAAAATTGTGCTGCACTGAAATCCAATATGGCCACCATGGCAGCCATATTGAACATCTTGCTATCACTACTCCTCAAGAATTCATGATCATATTGACACAGGAATTTCACCCACAGACTTGTATCCAAGTGGTCCTAAATGCAAATGGTACCAATCTTATCAAATATGGCTGCCATTATGGCCATCTGGAAAATCGTGTTATCCCTACTCCTCATGAATGGATGTTCATGTTGGCAAATGGTTTTCACCAAAAGTCTTCTAATGGTGTCTAGTTTATCCTAAATTAAAATGTTTTTGTCTTACATCTGATATATCCGCCACAATGGCGAATTTGAAACCCTTATTGCTCAAAAATATCAGAAGTGATTTCAACACTCGGCAGTCAAAAAGCATACTTGGTCTTATATTGAATTGTTGCAATTTCCCTTCAGACAATAGAGCATCAGTCCCTTCGATGAACTCTGGTTGTTTTATAATATCTTTTGGAAAAAGTTCACATTAAAGTTTAACCTGTGTAATCTAGCACCTGAGTAATTTTGATCCATGGTCATTGTTGACAATATAATGTGTTTGCTTTAGACTCTTTATCATGGATTATCCAGTGGGTATTCTGGCTAACTGACCAATCAGCCCAATATTTGTGTCTCTTTGGTGGCTGGTTTACACAAAGTTTATTTAAATTTTCTTTAATACGTGTGTAGAAATAGGGTACATATACATTGCACACAAATATGATGGCTCACATCAAGATGGTTCTGTACAATATAATCATGCAGGCAATAGAGTAATAAAGTGGAAGTGAGTTTGACATCACATTTCCTCAACAACAAAAAAATGCATGAGAATGGAAACGTCTCATCTGTAAGAGTAACATAAAATGGTTAAAATTACCCCGCTTACATTCAATGTATCAGACAGATAATGTAATGTGACAGTGGGTGCTTCAAATAATCTATCCTTGCCATGGATGTAACAAAACACACACAAATTTAAATTAACCAAATTAAGAATAACAACCCAATAACTCTGCAAAAGAGTGATGTAAAAACAGTATGATCAGGTACCTGATTATTTATTTGGAGAATCATCTAAAGTCTTTTATAGTCTTTAGTGACAAAGCAAAAGTGGCATCCTATTACATCTCCAACCAATTAATGACTACAGTTTTCATATACTGATCTTAATGTTCAACATAGTAAGTACGATTGGTTCTTTGTTGCCTTTGCTATCACACAATCACAACATAAGTTTGATATTTTCTGTCTTACATTACATGTTTTGCTAAACAAAATATAAGTTAACTTTGTACACAGTACCAATTCATATGCAGGACCGGTGTAAGAGACGGGTGATATGGGCAACCACCTATGGTGCCAAGCCCAGGGGATGCAATTTCGTGGAGTTTACCGTATTGTTTTCCTAGTGGGGGGCTCTGATGATGACGCTGGCCTTGCGCACCATTTCATCCAGCTCAACTTGCAATGGCCCTGTTCATATGGATATAAAATGCCCCATATCAGATGTTTCAAAATAAAGTAACATGAGCAAATTACAATAATTTTCAAACTTTTAGAAAACTTTGGATAATTTTGACCAGACTTTGCAGTTTGTTGCATTCCAATGAACAACTTGAAAGTCAACATTCTGATATTGACTTTAAGGTCAAAGGTTCTGACTCAAGTTTTCAACACACCTGCCCTTAAGGCTAAGTACTGAGCATATGGTATTGTGCTGTGTCCATCGTCCTTTGTATGTCATTTGTCTGTCTGTCAACATTGTTGTTTTTGATCTGATTTTGATTAAACCTAGAATGTATGCTCATATCATCTAGATCTCAGACAAGTTCTGTAATGGGCAAGATTAATAATTATTATTGAGGTGATCATGCATCTGATTGGCCAAGCTTTTTAACACTCTGGAAGTATATTCTTGATCTGATTTTGATCAAACTTAGAATATATGCTTATAATCAAGATTTCAGACAAGTTTGACAATTTGCGAACTCCACACATATTCATGATGTGATCGTGCATCTGATTTGCTAAAATTGTTACCACCCTAGACTTAGTATTTCTGATTTGATTTTTATCAAAATTGGAATATGTCATATTGTTAAGATCTTGACTTGTTTGATAATGAGCGAGATCCATGCATGTTAATGAGGTGATCTTGTATCTGATTGGCTAGGCTTGTTATCACTCCGGGGGTATCTTTCTGATCAGATTTTGATCAGACTTAGAATATTGGCATATATGATTAAGATGTCACATCATTTTGATAATATATATGAGCAAGATATATGCATAGTAATGATTTGATCTTGCATCTGATAAGCTCAATTTGTTCACTACTTTTTTTCCAATTTTGAGTAAACTTGGTAAATATACTTCAGTCATCAAGATGTTCAGCGAGTTTTATGATGAGCAAGATCTTCAGATTTTGATTAAATTAGCTTAGGGAACAGGCCCTTTCTACCAGTGCTTTGGCAGCTATTAAGGGCAGCATTAATTTAATTAAACTGGCACACAACTATGATATGGCACAGAGGATGGAACAAAAAAACAAAACATTACAGCGTGAATAAATTGTATAACACTGTCATTAGAGCTTGCTAGGAGCAGTTTGTATAATGAAATTCAGTGACGTAATAAATTATGACACCCCCATTGTAGAATAAACAATGATCTGTTTTGGTCATGTGAGTTGTATCTGGCCTGTGTAGCATATATATCATGTACAAACAGCGATGGTCACATCAGTTTCAGGGTTGTCTCCATAAGATTTTTTGCTACAGACCTTGAAGAACGTATTATGAGAGGAATGGGTATTATACATGTACCATAAAGTAGTTTGCTGTATGAAATGTAATATTATAATTTCGCAGCACTGACATCTGCTTGAAAAACAATTTTTAATTTTATTATTTTATTTTTACAGGATTTACAACATACACTACAGTTTCCACAAAATGTGCTTCTTCGTTGGCTAACATCGACTATAACATCAGTCTTGATGCAGGAGAAGGAATCTTCGGAAACACGAATTTGTTTTTTGGTACTGGCAAAAATTCTGAAAGCAATGGAACAAAATTTACACCTGTTATAAATTATTCATCTCGTTTGACTACATATGGAACATATGGCATTTCTTTGACCAATGTTACTATTGCTGATGCTGGAATTTATACATATGGAATTACACTTATTCCAAGCGGAAAACCTTTTACTGCCACAGCAACGCTATCAGTTCACGGTAAGGTTATAAAGTGTAATCAATATTTTATAACTTACATTGAATATAAATGCCATGCAACACACACGTTATTCATTTTGATGCAGAATAATGAATCATTTTAAATTGCAAGAGCCTGAGGTAAAGTCTAATCTGCATATCATTTATTAGTATATATCTTTATTTTGTTATATGCACATTTTTTGAAGATATACTGTGATAGGAATAGTATTTATTGGCTGTGCCATGGGCCACACCATATTTTGTTTTCAAAAACAAACACTCGTCGCCACCCCTACACCCTGAACACATACAATAAAAATACTGTAAATAAATCCTAAACATGGTACCGTAATAAATTAATATGAACATTGTTTTTTAGGTTTAGAATTAGCGTTTGAGTACTTCAAAATAACCGGTTGGATTAGATAGTATGCTACACTACACTGACACTTGTTTTGTTTAGTTGGTTCTCAATGAGAGGCACTATTGACTTACAGTGCAATATGTTCTTAGTTATATGTGGGTTTGCTAATGCTTATAAATTGTTCATGAAGCCCTACACCTCCCACAGTTATGTGCCAAACTATATGTGTGTTCAGTGGTGTAACAATCCATTGCCCATATCGGCAGAGTCAGAAATGTGTTCTTACTGACAAGCAACTTTTGCAAGGTTACAGTAGATCACATTTTGACCAGAAGACTTCTTATGATGTCTAGTTGGTTCGAAATGAAAATGGTTCTGCTTGACATCCATTATGGTCACAAGGGGAGCTGGTTTAAAAATCTTGTTATCTCTACTACTGCTACATATGTGGCTGGTCAGCAACATGGTGTTTTCACTGAAAGACTTTTTAAGATGTCTGGTTGGTCCTAAGTGAAAATGGTGCTGATCTGATGTCCAGTATGGCCACCACTGCAACCATCTTGAAAATCTTGTTATTGCTACACTTCCTGAATGGAAAATCATATTAATATGGGGTTTTCACCAGAAGAGGTCTTATAATTCCTGGTTGGTCCTAAATGAAAATGGTGTTGCCCAGGTATCCAATATGGCCACCACAGCAGCCATCTTACAAATCTGGTAAATGCTACTCCTAAATGGAAATTATTATCAGCATACGTTTTCACCAAAAGACTACTTGCTCCTGAATGAAACTTTTGCTGATCTGACCTCAAATATGACTGCAACAATGAAGATATTGAAAATCTTGTCACTAATTCTCCTGAATGGACGGTCATATCAACATTAGGTTTTCAACAAAAGTCTTCTAATGGTGTCCAGTTTGTCCAAAATGAAAATTGTGCCAATAGTATATTCTATATGGCTGCCACAGAGACTAATTTGAAAATGTTATCACTGAAGAATATCAGAGATGAGATCAATACTCAGTAGTTAAAAAGAAGAAATGGTCTAATCTTGAATTCATGGAAATTCTTTTTGTGCCAGTAGGGCATCATGCCCTTTGAGGGACTCTTGTTAGCTCTACAGGTCATAGACCAGAAGAATTTATGGGATGACCTGTTGTCTGTCATCCATCATCAAATGTCCAACGTTCGTCCATCCATTAGCACTTGTTTGTTATTGCTACTCCTCCTAAATTACTTGGAGGATTGCCATCAAACTTTACACACACATTCATCGCAAGCCTAGTTGGTCCTATATGCTCAGATTTCAAATATGACCACCACAGCAACCATCTTGAAAATATTATTATCACTACTCCTCCTGAATGGATGGTCATATCAACATGGGGTTTCACTTAAATACTTCTTACAATGTCTTAGTTGGTTCTAAATAAAAATGATGTAAATCTGACATCCAATATAGTCACCATGGCAGCCGTCTTGAAAATCTTGTGAAAATCTTGTTATCACTATTTCTTCTGAACAGAAAGTCATATCGACATGGGGTTTTCACCAGAAGACTTCTTGTCATGTCTAGTTAGTCCTAAATGAAAATGGTTGTTTGCAGCAGCCATCTTGAAAATCTTTTGATTGTTATTCATCATAAATGGATGGTCATATCAACATGGGGTTTCAGTAAAAGAGTTTTTATGATGTATACTTGATCCTAAATGAAAATGGTGGCTAGTTTAAAAATCTTATAGCTCAACAATATCAGCGATGTTTTACGTTCATGTAAATTCATTTAGTACCTTCAAAAGATTCTTGTTTTCATTGGCCTATCACCAGAGCAGATATAATCCCACTATACTCATTAACATAAAACATTGTATACACTAACAATATCTTTTGACACTTACTCTGTGTGAATCAGTGTTAACTGTTTAGTTCATATTGAAAATCTAATGACAATTGGTTGAAAAATGTTTAAGTTATGCCACTTTGAATTTGTATATGATACATAATGGCAGTCAAATAGTTTATGTACATACGGCCCAAAAGTCCATCAAGCTGCAGATTGTGCCTGTAAATTACATGAAGCTCACATGTTTGCCAGCAATAGTTTTAGTCCGTGGTCCATATGTATCGGCACGTGTTAGTGTTTGAGTGACATATGGCGATACAATAATTTACATGTCTATGAACAATTGGATTTTGATACAATTTGTGCAACCCTGGTATAATTTATGATAGGAATATTTAGACCCTATTTTGCTATACCTGAAAGAAAGAAAGACAAAGATAAGTTGGACACCCTTACCTGATACTTATACAAGATCATCCATCATTATCTTATGTAGTTATAGACATTATCAAATCTTATACTTGAATAGGTTTGATATACTTACCTTGTATGGACACAAGACAAGGCCTCCTACTCTTATATATGTACAAGTTGAGAATTTATGACCTTTTCTAGTATAGGGTAATACATCCTAGTCTTATGCACGCATGTCATGAGACCTTCTAATGTTATTTTGGTAAAGGTCATAACATCATCTTCTTATCTGCACATAAGACTTAATTTTTCTTAAAATTCTGGTTAAGAATCCAAATTATAATATTCTTAAAGGAAAAATGTTGTAGCCACTTTTAATGAAACAAGCTAAAAATTCAACTTAGTAACACTTTAGTACTGTATGACCATCCAGAAATGGAATTGTTTATCTAATGTGTGGCACATACTTTCAGTAGTATTCACCTATGGTGTTGGTGGTTGGAGGCTTGTTATGGGTCGGGGTAGGGGGTTGGGGGATTACAGCACTGTGACTTAGTGGCGTGCATGCCTGAATCACAATCAGTGGATGATGGCTTAGATTCCCACATCGACCAGTCCTTTTGGGGCTTTCATTTTTGGTTTTTGAATTGACAATAAGTATTTTTTCATATGCAGGTTCATGTTTTTAATACCAATTAACAATGACAATGCCATGTCAGTATTTAATACAGTTGTCATGACATTTAGTTTCAAGTCAGCTGATAAACAAATGTCTGAGTCTAATTTTTCAGTTTATGATATTGTTAAAGTCTGTAAAGGATAATACATAGATATTTGTGTGCAAGCATTTTGCCTAAGCAAAAGGAAAGAGTTTGATCCTGCGGGCAACTCCCAATGGTTAAAAACCTTTTCTGAGTGCTGTGGTGAACATTTGCACATAGCAAACTTTGTATGATCATTTGTCTTACCTAATCATTCACTACATACTTTAATTATAGACCAGATACCTACAAAAACAGTTAAAGCACCAAAACAAATGTACTCAAGAAGGACATAATATTCCGATGTTTTAGTACAAAAGCCAAATACTTAATCAGAAGTTATTAAACAGCAAAAATTGTATACTCAAGCAGCACTTGATCTTGTTTTATTTGAGTACAGCTAACATGACAAATCATGTGAGAATGGATTTTAGCTCTCCTGATCAGACCAGACGAGCATATGGGATCATTGTCATCTGTCCATCCATTAGCACAAGTTTGTTATCGCTATTCCTCCTAAACTACTTTGAAGGATTGCCATGAAACATTACGCACACATTCATCCCAAGGTCTAGTTGATCATTCATGAAAATATTGCTGCTCGAACACCCACTATGTAAATCTTGTTATTATGACTCCTCTTAAACAGATGGTCATATCAAAATAGAGTTTTCACTAAAAGACTTCCTGTGATGTATAGTTAGTCTCAAAGGAAAATGGTGACGATGTGAAGTCCAGTATAACCACAATGTCAGCCATCTTGAAAATCTTGGTATAACTACTCCTGAACAGAACGTCATACCGACATGGTGTTTTCACCAGAATATTTCTTATGGTATCCAGTTGGCCTTTAATGAAAACTGTGCCAATCTGACATCCAATATGGCTGCTACAGTGGCCATCTTGAAAATTTTACAATTGCTACTTGTCCTAGATGGGACGTCATATTGATATTGGGTTTGCACCCGAAGACATCTTATGATGTATATTTGGTCCTAAACGAAAATGGTGCCAGTCTAACATCAAATATGGCTACCATGGAGCCATCTTGAAAATATTTCTTATCGCTACTCCTAAACGGAAAGCCATATTAACATGGGGTTACCAGCAAAACACTAAGTATGATCTCTGCAGTCAAACCTTTTTATAGTGATCACATATGTGAAAAAACAAAACTGGGCTTTATACACAGGCGACTTCTGTTTGCAGGTTTACCTTTCAAACTTGGTTTTTGAACAAACCCATTGGACAGAATAACAGTATATTTAGTATTGTTATTATTACTGTTATTAATATTACTTGTATTACTATTACTATTGTGGTTATTATTATTAATTGTATTATTATTTTTAATGGATTTAATTTAGTGTATTAAAAAAATCATAAGATACATTTGTATTGTTTTGTCTCCCAAAGTTATGTTCCACACAAGGTTACTGTATCCTGCTGACTTTAAGTGATCCTATAAGTTAAATAATCACTGACACTTCAGAAGTAAAGAAGTCACTGATCTTTTTTATTGTGCGCCATAACAAAACACTGATTTCACTAGTAATTGGCATATGATTGTGAAACAGTGGACTGGCTGTTTAATTGGCCAACTTGCACAGTTAGACCTAAGAAAAGGTGTTCACACTTCAAAACAATATCTGGTTTAATAGCAGCAATACCTCACCCATCGCTATTACGCAGCTTATTTCTTTTTCGTGTCGAAAAAGCTTTTCCATTCGATGGAATACATCCTCACACAGAGTGGAGCATTGTCAATAAGACATGGTTCACTCGTGCACCTCACTCCATCTGTGCAGAAACAGTCATATTTTTCAAGGACGCCATATTAATGGTTGTGTCATTCTTAACGTGACCAAAGAAAAATTACTTGATACGAGTTTAAACCATATTTGGTTCTACATTTAGCTTTATTTCATCTAGTGTTACATTCATCCTTCTGTTTTTATGCTGGTAATCCCTGTCCTTTTTCAGTAATTAGTTCTGGAAAGGTCTTATTGGGTTACCACATTGCATCCCACCCTTAGGGTTTAGGGTACACCACTCTTATTTTTAAAAATACAATTGGTTCACGTTTAAATCTTGTGTGTTAAATTATAATGCAACATAGACCCAACCGCAATTAATTGGAATTTGTACTTCCCTTAATTAAATAATTGATCAAATATCAATTCTGTGCTTTTTCTATTTCACCATTTCATTTTAATACCACATGTGACGCAACACATTGTTATTGTGTCTGTCTGCATTGCTCCTAGAGAACAATAAAGGTTAAACAACTGAACGCCGTCTTTATTAAGAATAAATTCTTCGCGAGTGATTCATTGTTTAGCTTTGTGCATACACTGGGGTGTATATAGCATGCAGTACATGCAGACAGGTCAGGTGAAATACACTGGCATACAAACCGGTGAGTTTCACGTGAGGAAATAATAAAATGTTATTATATTGTTCTCATTCAGATAACTTTTAATTCAGAGAACAAGTGCTTACCTTGTGCAAATACACTGGGTATATATAGCATGAAGTACATACAAACAGTGAGTTTCACGTGTGAAAATAATACAATATTGTTATTATTATTGTTCTCTTTCAGATAAAATTTTTTTAAGAGAACAATGTCGAGACAGTCTTTGGGAAAGTGTGGTCACAAGAAGGCTCCTTGGGACACTCACTCAGACTGCTTCACATGTTCAAAGTGTACATGTAAGAATTGCACCTTTTGCACAAAATGGACTAATTAAATGTGGAATCTAGCCGATTCCAGACATACATCTAGATCGGAAGAAATATCAATCCCCTCATTGTCTGAATGTTCAGGTTTTTCTCTTACAGAGCCTCAGGAAGGAACACACTATAAGAAGATTAGTTCTTCAGCTTGGAAGAACACTCCGGGGTCCCAGGAGCCAATGGGACCAATCTCTCTGGAGACAGATAAGGCCTCTCCTGTAAGAGGGAGTGAAAGTTCGAGGAGTAGATGGTCTTCCCCCAAAAGGAAGAAGTCGAACACCACTCACGTTAACAGTAGCGTGATGCTGCCTTCCATGAGGAAGAAAGGGCACCGCTCGTCTCAGGGTAGTGGGAGGAGCTGTACCGCACCCAACACTTCCGGGGTAGCATGTCGCTCCCTCACGAATGGGAGGAGCAGCACTTCACCTTGATGAGTGATGAAGATGAACTAGGCTCTGACATATCTGTCGCCTGACAAGTCATTTACTGGTCACCGGGCACCAGTCAGTTCATCAAAGTGACCAGTCAATGTATGATGACCGGTTACTGGTCATTTCATCCTGGTGACCGGTCAAATCGTACTGACCACTGGTCAGATCATACCGGTTTCCGACTTTACACCAGTCATCACTCAGAGGCCTCATGGTACAGGGATTGGGATTGGATCGATATTCCCCATCTCCCCACTCTGACATCATACCCTGTACAGGCTTGGGAGTTTGCCCAGCAGATGCTGACTAGTGAAGGAGATCAGATCAGAATTCCCTCCTTTACTATTATCGCAATGAATCCGATCACGGTAATGGGTCCCTTGCGCCTCTTTTTACTACTGGACCCTGAACCCATAGTAGAGGCAATGCCGTGGCTCCCACCATCACCTCCTCATCAGGTGGCATCCACCAGGAAGGCTGGAGGCATAGCATCATCCGTGAAAGACAAGCGGTCTCATCTTAATCCTGGAACTTATAGAACACATAGAGCCCCTACTCACCCTACTGGAAATGTCACCGAGTGCACCTATGTCACTTCCTCCGAGGGACATAGTGATGCCGAATCAATTACCTGCTTGAAGTTTTCAAGATGATGATGCCTTATCTATCCTTGTCAACTACAATGAGTTCGAGGTATAAACAGCTCATTTGACGCCTCCTATCAGGCCCACCAGCTCCTCTCAGTTGGATGAAGAGGAGGAAGTCTGGTCTTTAGATAAGGCGATAAATGAAGTTGAACACCTGCTACCAGTGGACTTGTGCCTGAAACCATCTGGTGCACAGCCCCAAAAAGATCCTTTCCATTTTGGAAAAGATCTCTAGGACTCAACAACAACCAGATCTCCTGCTCCTTCTGCATTCCTCAATGATCGAGGAAATATCACAGAGGTTCTCCGCAGGCCAAGACTGTGCTAGATGGCATAGAGGGTGGTCTGTTCCTCCCTCTACTTTGAGAGACCAGGTATATTCCCCGAAGAGGCACATTTAAACTCCCAAGTTAGATGCAGATGCATCTCATGTGGGTATTACAACTGGAGCCTGGGCATGCCTTCCAATTAAAACAATTGTAGCCATTGAGCAGAAAGTCCAGCTTCTGGTGACCATAGCTTCCCATTGCAAACTCTTCTCGGCTTCTTTGTTTAGTATGCTGAAGGAGGCCGCTCTGAATCCAGCCGCATTATAACGCATGCTGGAAGCGGTGGCCAAGACATCCCAGCATTTGCTTTCTGTCACAATGGGTTAATCGGCGGAACTTCTATACATCAGCTATGACATTGCACTGAATTCCTCAAAGGTCTTACTTAACCATAGTAAAAACCTTCTAAGGGCTGCTCCATTGGAGGACTCATCCCTCCATGGCTTCACAAGATTTAAAGGATCATCAAAATAGATCCTTCACAACTGCTCCTGGCCCATCGCAATCGGCCAGGAAGCGTGCTGATGCGAATCACCCCTATTGACCACCCGCTAAATTCTTCAAATACATGCAGCCCCAGTCCAATACATTTCCTTAAATGAGACTTCCTCCTCTTCAGCCAGGTCCTCGGCGTGGAATTCGACGAAAAGCCACTATGAGAAATTTCTCCAACCCACCTTCCTTTCCCAAGGAAAGAGGGGGGACAGCCTTAGGAACCCGCACCCTCTCCTGCCGTGCATTCCTCTATCAAACATCCCTGTAGGTGCTCGTCTAGGTCTTTTTTCGAAGGCTTGGTCAAGCATTACTAATGATGGATGGGTCTTTTTTATTGTGAGTTAGGGTTACTAACTTCAGTGTCAGGAACAACTCCCTCTATCAAGGACCCCCATGTTCTTTCACCAGCCCAATCGGGTGAAATTATGAGAAGACGTGCACACTCTTTTAGAAAAAGGGGCAGTTGAGAGTTTCCTGAACGGTCAGTCTCCCACATTCTACCCCTGAATCTTCCTGGTCAACAAGAAATGCGGTATATTTCATATCATTATCGATCTCTCCCCATTGAACCTGTTTCTGCTGGAGGAACATTTCAAGATGGTGACCATGTCCTTAATCCAGAACGCAATGTGTCCATCAGATTGGGTTGTTTGCATAGATTTTCAGGATGCCTATTTGCACATCCCGATCTTTCACATCGGAAATACCTCCGGTTTTGTTTGGACCAGGAAATCTTTCAATTCCGGGTTCTGCCATTCGGAATCGCTTCTGCACACAGAGTCTTTACCCGATTTATGGGAATACCAATTTTCCAGTATTTCGACGACTGGCTGATCCACATCATTCAGGTTTAGTCCCTTTATCAGGATCTATTCAGTTGTCGGTCAACAATAACTTGGTTGGGTCTTTTACCCAACCTCGAGAGGTCGGAACTCATTCCATCTCAGTACTTTCTTTACATGGTGATGAACTTCCTCATGAACCAGAACTTAGTCTGGGTTCGACTATATCAGATAAATCGAATCATGTCACTTCTATAGACGCTACAATTAAAAACATCGTTGTCTGCTCACCTTTACCTATCCCTATTGGGAAACCTTGAACGCCGCTGTGGATCTGGTTCCATTTGGACATCTCCATATGCACGTTCTGCAGTTTCGCCTTCTCGCAAGGTGGAATCACACAAAGATTCTCTATCAGCTCCGATTCCTCTAGGACTTTCATTACCATTTGCACTGGTGGATGAATTGGAACAGATTCCTGACTGGGGTCCCAATGCCTGCACCTGACATGCACTCCTATCTGTTCGCTGATGCGTCAGATTCCGGTTGGGGTGCTCACCTAGAGCCGGCGGGCTTGAGTCTCCAGGGTCATTGGACTCAGGATGATTCGTCACTCCACACCAACAACCTAGAAATGAAAGCCGTATTTCTAGCGTTGCAAGGGTGTATCAACAGAGTAAGGGGTCGATATGTCATGGTCTCCTCCAACAACAAGTCCGTCATAGCGTACCTCCAATGTCAAGGAGGCACACATGCCCCTTCTCTGTGTATGGTGGTCTGGAATCTCCTCCGCTGGGCCACATCAGAAAACATTACCCTGCGAGTTTGTCACATCAATGAGAAAAAGAAGAACATTTCAGCAGACAGTCTGACCAGGTCAGGCAAAACAATCCTTATGGAATAGACTCTTCACAACTCCATAACAGAGTCCTTATTCTCACTGTTGGGAAGCCTCTGTTGAACTTGTTTACGACCAGGCTCAAAAACATACTTCCCTTTTACGTCTCTCCAGTCCCCGACAAGAGTGCGTGGGCAGTGGATGCTTTTAGCTTCCAGTGGGATCGTCTGTTATTGTACGCCTTCCCACCGTTCCACTGCTACCTCAAGTTCTGCTAAAAGTCAGAACTTCCACTGCTCGTACCATTCTCATATCCCCATTATGGCCCCAACGATCGTGGTTCAGCGATTTTTTTAGACCTGTTGATAAATCAACCCAGGTCTCTACCTCATATGAGGGATCTTCTGTCGTAATACAGGGGCTCCTTGAAAACAACCCACACATTCTCCACCTTCACGCTTGGCTCTCTTCGGTGATCTATTCTCCAGAACAAGTTTTCATGCTGGGCTGCCACTTGCATCATTCAGGCCAGGAGAGCTTCAACATCTAAGGTCTATGATGGCAGGTAGAGGGTCTTCTGTGATTGGTGCAGTAGGAAATATGTTCATCCTAGCTCTCCCTCTGTAACTTATGTTGCTGATTTCCTTTTGTTCCTTTTCGATAAAAAATGATCAGTATCAACTATCAAGGACTATAGAGCTGCCATTTCCAACACACTTAAATTCTTTCAGGGCTCAGCAATCGGTTCAGATTCGCACTTTGTTGCTCTCATTATGAATATATTAGCTGCAGAGTCCTGTATCCCGCTGTCTAACTCCGAGATGGAATAATCTTGTGTTTGTGACCTTAACCAAAACCACCAATGAACCATTTAGTGAGGCTTACTTTCAGGACCTTCCACTCAAGACTGTGTTTTTATTCATTTTGGCATCTGCGAAAAGACGCAGCAAGATTCATGTATTGTCTGTTTACATCGGTTGTCTCCAGTTTAATGGCAATTACGATTCCGTTTCCCTCCTTTGTCAACGTGATTTTTAGCCAACAATCATATACTTTCAGTAGCTCCATTATATACAGATTCCCAGTCTCAGTTGAATCTGTGCTGGAGATGATCAAGTGTTTATGCCCAGTTATGGCTCTGCATTTATATCTATATACCACAAAAGGGAAAAGAAAGGGTTGGAAAAGTCTTTTCATTCCTTTTAAGGGATCTGTTCATATTCCGTCCTCCACTATCTCAGGGTGGATTATAACCACAATCAAAAGAGATTATCAGCCCTTTACCGATAGAGACCTCGCTTTTATGAAACTAAAATCCCAGGAGATTTGAGCCATCGCTGCCTCATGGGCCTACCTGAATCACTCTTCCTTGATGAACGTCATGAAGGCAGCATTTTGGCGATCCCATACTACCTTCTCCTCCTTCTACCTCCACTCGTTAGCACAAATAAACACAGGCATTTGTTCTCTGTGACCCATAGTTGTGGCACAACACGTGTCCCAGAGGGACACCAACAATTTGTAAATTGGATCTCCTCCTCAAATGGTGAGTACTTTCCATTTTTTTGTTTCTGATCAATTTAACACATAAGCCTATCCACCTAACTGACATATTCAGCTGCATAATAGCTATGGATACGGTATTGCTGCCATTAAAATGCGGTGGAGAGGGGGGTTGGGGGGGTAAAGCTAATTTTAATTATGCAATACCTACCCATCGCTATTATTGAATCCCCTCCTCCCACCCTGCTCTGATGTCCTGCCATAATGTCGTCTGTGAAAAAGATGACTGTTTCTGCGCAGGCGCACCTAGGTGCACAAGTGTGCCATGTCTTATTTACAATTCTCCACTCTGTTTGAGGATGTATTCACATCGAATGGACGAGATTTTTCGACATCAAAAAGTAATAAGCTGCGTAATAGCGATTGGTAATTATTGCATAATTAAAATTAGTTTTACCCCCTAAAAAAACTACATTTAAATTACAACCTACTTTTCATCTGTTTGCTTTTTTAAATTAATGTGTTTTAAAGTTACCAAGGCATCACTTTATGCTGAAATCGTTAATCCAAACCTCAAAGATGAAACCTCACTAAAGATATAATTCTGTTTGTTGCTAAGTAATCTTTTTTGAACTGTTTATGTAATTAATTTAAGTTGCAATTAGAATAAATGTACTCATCTAAGATGTTATTCATAGTATTATTACATCTGAAAATGACTGATATTTGACATGTAGCTGATCTAATATTTACAGAAATTACTTGTTTTATTGATTTTGAATCTTATTTTATCCAATTTCATGAGGCAAATGTTTATCAGTTATTTCCTTGTATGTTCCATTTGTTATACCAATTTTTAATTCCTGCTTGCATTATTCTTCTATTCCATCTTAAATTAAATAGGATTTATCCATTTCTTTTGTTTTCTGACAGTCCTTTTTCAAGTTGATTTTTGTCTATTTAAATAGTGTAAAATAGGTCCCCATCCAAGCATACTTTAGATGTGATAGATGGAGGCATTATTGGAGTAAGCCAGGGGCTGAGCATGTATAAATTAGCAGTTTTCACTCTAATGCTTGCTTGAGAGATGCTCTTTAAAGATCAATAAAATCATGTGACACATGCAATATAAAAGCAGTTATTCCCACTTCACATCGTATTTAAAAACCCAGTTTTTGTTGGCTATTAAGAAATAACAATCAGGTGGAAAACCTTGTCAGTGGGAAGGTTTGTACATGCCCAGCCTCCAGCTTAGTCCAATAATGCCCCCCGTCCCACATCCATCACATCTAAAGTATGCTTTGATGGGAGTTCATTATTTTTCTATGCCTTTGGCCTTACATGTATAAATTAGCATGTTTAAAGGACAACAAGAAAAAACCACTAAAATCAACTACAATCACTTCATATGTAAAACCACTTGTATAAACTTTCTTATTTAAATTTGTATACAGTCAAACCTGTCCTTACGGTCACCTTTATTCAGCAGTCTCCTGTTCACAGGTTTGATTGTACTGTAAATTATTTATTTATTTATTATTTTTGTTTCTTTTTTTAACTTCTTGGATGATGTCCAATCTGCCATTTTAAGAATTCCCCAAAAGGAACATCATCTCCTATACTCAGCAGATGTCAATTCTGAATGATATTAATGCCTTTTAAATATTGGACATCAATTCCCAACATTCATAGCACCGCTTTTAACTGCGTATTACTGGGTGAATTTTGATGACATCACCAAATATTAAATATTCCTTGCTTATTTGATCATTTGTGCATTACGATTGCACAGTAATTATAAAATAGCCTACTTCCGAGCTCTGTAACATCAACATCATTTAAGATACACTAAACTGGATGGTATTGCAGGAAAGTAGACAGATGTACATAAGGCTCAATGATACAATATAATGACGACTTTCTACTCGCATTAAAAAATACAGCGAAAAATATGCATTTTTTTAGACCCGATTTTTTTAGGTAAAATATTACCAGTTTCGGAACCAGTGTTTGTGTCCTGATTTTAGACTTTTATCTAAAGCAGACCGGTCCAAACTTCACACAGACAGATGAACCGGTTTTATTCAGAATTTCAGCCCGATTTATATTTGTAGGAACTCAAGGCAAAAATTCTTAGGCACAGTAGTTAAGGTTTTCCTCCCCAAGGTTAAATCTGGACTGGTGTCCTGTTATATACTTTCCATATCACAAGTATCACTCACTACAACAGCATGTATATCGCATGTGCTATCAATTGTTTGGACTAATACCCAATAATGCATGGAAAGGTGCTATATTTCCTGGGTTCGGTTTATTCAATTCAACAAAATTCAGTCTTTCCTACCTTTTTCCTGTTGATAATCCAGCTTTGGTAATTGACAGGCCGTACACAACATTATGCCTGTAAGAATTACCGGAGCTGCCTGTATAAGTGCCTTCGTCATTTGTCAACAACTGACTTGATTTTTGGATACATATTTTGTTCTTTTTCATGGAGGATACTTTGATGTTAGCACCAGTGCCATATTGAACCCCGCAAAGACTGACATCTCGTAGTCAGACAGGATTTGTGATGCTATATTATCTTTGTCAGCAGCTATAAGCCTAACTGTGCGAAGACTTGACCTGATCAGTGTTCATAGGTCGGCTGCTTTAAAGTATCAACAACATGATAAACAGTATCAACGATATAATACACAGCAAGTTTATTATTTATTTTGAAATCAAAACTCATATACCAACCACACGGTTGAAAATCTCAGTCCCTTAGCGCAAAGTGAAATATGACAGGTGGAGAGGGAACAACTGTTTTTATTTTGCATGTGTCACGCGAAAGTATTGATCTTTAAAGAGCGCCTCTGAAGCAAGCATTGGGTGAAAATGCTAATTTGTACATGTGAGGCTGAAGGCTTACGAAAAATAGTTGCAAAATTTGGTTGAGAGGAATTTGATTACCTTTACCGTGAAACTAATTAAGAGAATCAACTGAGAGATGAGTATTAATAACTAACAAATGTGCTGATATCAAACCATAGTTAGATAATTTTAATCTTTGAACAGAGGATTTCCATATTCGGCTCCAAAAATAAGCTGGAGTTAAAGAATATCAAGAATATATTAAATGCAGATGAAACATAGATAAAGCTTAATATCAACTAATTAGAGGTAAATTAGACATTGAAACTTCAACATTATATTGTTTATATGAAAACAAATATAAACTCACATATAAGATTCAAATTTATACAGGTGGAAGTGAATTTTTGCATTTTTTAGATTTGGGAAAAGCAGAAGATATATGGATGAAATCAAGTACCAAAAAAAATCAAGATGAAAAATCTTTTATCAACACTGTATTTGAAGATGATGTGTTTCCTACGTTAATGGAAGAAAAAATGCAATCTAAAGCCAGACGTTACACTCAAACAACCAACTATAGATACAATTGAAACAAACAGACCAGAGCTAAAAAAGGATTATGGCACAAATTTAGAACAAAATTTTTTCAATGATGTAGTAGAAATACATAACAATTTAGAAAAGGGAAATATTGATTTTAGGAAACAAATTCAGAAGTTATCGAAAGATTTAGAAAAATCTTATACTTGAGAACAAATGTGATTCTATGTGAATTCTTCAATACTGACAATTCTGGAATTTGTGTTGAGGGTGATGAATGACTATATTAGGTTATATGTGATATGTATTTTAGGTGCTCAAGTACAAAATAGAACAACTATTACACAGTCTGTTTCTACTGTTGAAGACACTGCAAAAAAATTATTTGAAAAATTAATTTTTGGTAAACAAAATTACATTTAAAATGAAAATATCACAACAAGATTTCAGCAATATTTTTTAGATATGTAGTTGGTGGTGATGGTATCTTTCTTTAACATATAGTGATGAAAACTGGTAGTACATGTATAGTAGGTTACAATAACAATTTACACAAGTTATCGATTTATTTTTGGACTAGGAATAAGTGATATTATAAATAGTGATATGACAAAACATGTAGCTAGAGAGGTTGATAAAAAAACCTTCAACAATTTGTCAAATGGCAGACAATTATGAGAATAACATTAATACGAATTATGCAGACAACCCTGCAATCACAATGACAAACAGTGCAATACAAACAACAGTAACGACATGTAAACTAGCAACGACAGTGCCTACAATTATGACACCAATAACTACATGTACAACTAATATACCACATGATGTAAAAGATATCGATCATGAAACAAAGAAACAAGAGTCCCTCTAAGGAACTGATGCTCTACTGGGTGAAAAAATGTCAGGAATTCAAGATAAGACCATTTCTTCCTTTCAATTGTCGAGTGTTGACACCATCTCTGATATTCTTCAGCAATAACAAGATTTTCAAATTAGCTGCTAACGTACACATATTGGATGTCAGCTTGGCACCACTTTCATTACAGAAAAAGTAGACACATTAGATGTCTTTTGGTGCAAACCTCATGTCATAATGATCACTCATTCTGGGGGAGGGTTGATATAAGATTTTTACGATAGTTGTCATTGCAACAACATTGTATGTATGACTATCACCATTTTCATTTAGTACTGGGTGAAAAACCCCTGCCATAATGATCATCTATTCAGGGGGAGTAGCTACAACAAGATTTTTTAAGACAGTCGTCATGGCAGCCATATTGGATGCACGACTGACACAATTTTCATTTAGGACCAACTAGGTATCATACGAAGTCTATTGGTGAAAATTCCATGTTGATATAGCCATCGATTTGGAGAGAAGTAGAGATAACAATATTTTTAAGATATGACTTTCCATTCAGGAGGAGTAGTAATAACACGATTTTCAATATGGCAACCATATCAGATCAGCACCAATTTCCTTTAGGACCAACAAAACATCATAATAAGTCTTTTAGTGAAAACTTCATGTTGATATGACCATCCATTCAGAGGAAGTAATGATAACAAGATTGTATACGATGGCTGCTGTGGCAGCCATGCTGGACATCAGATTGGTACCATTTTCATTTAGGACCAACTAGACATCATAAGAAGTCTTTTAGTTAAAACCCCATGTCGATATGATAATCCCTTCAGGAGAAGTAGTGATAACACGATTTACAAGGTGGTCACTGTGCCAACCATACTGGACATCAGATTGGCACCATTTTCATTTAGGACCAACTAGACATCATAAAAAGTCTTTTAGAGAAACCCCATGTTGATATGACATTTCATTCTGGAGGAGTAGCAATAACAAGATTTTCAAGATGGCTGCCATGGTGGTCATATTGGACATCTGAGCAGCACCATTTTCATTTAGGACCAACTAGAACATGGGATGAATCTGTGTGTAAAGTTAATTTCAAGGCAATCCTCCGTGCAATAACACACTTGTGTTAATGGACAGACAGATGACGGACAAACAATAGAGAATCCCGTAAGCTCTTCTGATCTATGACCAATAGAGCTATAAAGTATTTATAATGATGTCTATGCTTGCTGGAGATGGCATAATCTACTTTTTGAAATAGCTAGCTAGTTACTAGATTAGTTCTTTATTTTTTTATTTTTTATTAGCAATAAACCTTTTAGTACAATTGCAGAGAACAAACTAATTAATGCAAAAATTAACAAAATGGTAGTATCAGCTACTAAAGAAACTCTTTGTGCTCTAATACTTTCATACGACTGTAATATCTTTTGTTTTACTTATACCTTTTTTATTTTCTTTATATAGTTGTCATACAATTCAAGGTCAGTTTCCATTTGTATTATGTTTGAATTTACTACATCAACAGCACTCGCACAACCTAACAATTGTATATAATACCCTGTGCTGATGTAGCTATTATTTCATGACTAGGGGGATCACTTGGAAAAAGTAAGGGAGACACCATCTTGGAAGAAGTTATTGTTATTCATTGTCATTTATGACAAAAGCTTTAAGCAAGTAACACCACACTCTGTGCATAATATTTGTTCAGATCAAATCAGACACTACGATATATATTTAAGGGCAATCATGGTTCCTTTTGAGCTGTATTAACTGGAAGTTTGTTAATTTTTTATGAGCTCTTTTCTGTGTCTTTTCCAACGTTACCACTATTTGATACCAAAATATGCTACACTAATTCCCAAACAATACCTATACCTTCAATTAGGAGACAAAAAGAGGAAATACAGTCTAGTGTCATTTCAATTTATAAAGACAGGTTGCAGTATTCACAAATGATACGTCCTCATCATGAGCAAACTGCAGGTGCAGGTAGCAACTCAGCAAAGTCACCACAGAGCAATAGGTCAAAACCCAATCCCTTATATTACCAAAGAGGCAGAAAGTCACTCATGGCAGAAAGACTCTACTTATTGGCTCATTACAACTTGAAGTGATTAAAAGTCATGGTTAAAGAGATGCTCATGTCCACACTCACAGAGGAACCAAAATTAGAACAAATGCAGAGGCTCTGATAAAGATGGATTTAACTCCATACAAGACGGTGATAGTGATTGTTGGTTGGTGGCAATGATTACATCAGTGAGTACCCCCTAGAGACAACGGAGGAAGACTATGAAAGTTTATTTTATTCAGTCCAGGCTTACTGCAACCATGACACAAATCTGAAAGACATGTTTCCAAAAATCTTTTTGGTCACATTTCAAAGTACTATTTAATTCACCCATCCCAATCTGGATTTAGATGGTACCACTACCGTCAGTCTGCATTAACAAAACCCATTGATGAATGGTTGCTCACTATGGACAATGGAGAACTGGTTGGAACTATAAACCTTGATTTTAATAAGGCTTTTGATTTAGTTGACCATGCCGGCTGTAGGTGTTCCAGAGTCTTCCAGGATAATCCATGGAAAATTATGTCATGAAAAACCCTGGAGTATTTGGACTAATATTCCAGCCTCCTTCCATGGTAGGTTGGAAGACCATGGGAAAAAAGACAAGGTAAAGCATGGACCTTTCCACAACATTTCCAGGGAAATTACTAGAAAACCCTGTAATACAGTTCATGGAAAAAATCCTGGGATATTTGCCTGGTAAACTCAGAAATATTTGCCTGTAAAACGCTGAACATTTTGCATGAAAACAAATGAGATTTTCCTTTAAAACCCTGAGAAATCATGCAAGAGATAAAAGCAAATTCTCGCTAAATAATTCATTGAATTTTGGCTTTGTAAAAGCCGCCTCCTCCCCTGCCCGACAGGAAATTGTGTCTTTATATAAATAAAGTTGTCATCAGTTTCATAAAATGTATACATGTAAATGGCTAACTATAAGTTCAGACCTTGTAAAAAATCTCCTACATTTACATTTAAATGACAGTTTCAGTGAAATGCTTTCCAACGCATTAGCCAGCTGCTCAGATCCACGTACAACATTTGAAATGTCTTTCTCACTAGTAAATTGTTTGCTGAAATAACATAAACAAGTGATAACCATGAAGATAATTGATTTCCCAAGTAATAAATAAAATTTTTATTTTAAACATGTTTCGGCAAGAATCCATCATCGTCAAGTAGGCCCCTAAAACTGGATTTGAAAGCAGGTTTTAGGATTGAAGTTTTCTTTCAGAATATAATGACCATTCTACTTCAGCAGGTAAATGAAGGCTGTCCCAAATTCAATTGTCAGAATGTTATCCCTAGAATATCTGTATATATTGTATAATGCTGGAAAGCACAAACATCTAACAAATCAAAATTACCATAGGGAACAAGCCTGCGTAACATAATTCCATCGATGCAGACCGCCAATGGTTTAAATTCCAGAAAAGGAAGCATGGCCAAGTCTAAATTTTGATAGCTTTCACAATGGAAATCATTCGGGCTCTCAAATTTGCTCTTTTCAATGTCAAATAATTTGACAGTGACCAATAATAAACTATTTGTTATGATGTCATTAGAATACATACAGTTGAATGTTTGGTGCCAATTAATTTTGTTTGAAATGAAGTTACAGAAATAATTTATTGTTGGATGCTGAAAAAGTCCTTGTTTACAAGGTGTGTATGCAATGTGTGGTTGTGTATGCTCACTCGTGTCCCCATTTTGCAATTTACACACACACATACACACACACAGACACACACACACACACACATTGCTTTATTCTAGCTTTGAGACATAAGATCCATCAAAGTTGGAAGTTTTATTTCAATGTTTTTCTTTTTTTAAATCTTCCAATATTTAAAAAAAACATGATGAAATTCTTTCTGTGTTTGTTTATGTGACTCATTGAAATTGATAAAACTGGTGGGAAGTTATGAATTTTGGAGAGAAAAAATCAATCATAGAAGCACCCTTCTTGAACTTGGATTGTACTTTGCAGTACACCTTGGACTTGAGACTGTATTTTGCAGCAAATTGATAGTCAGAAAATGACAATGTCCCTGAACTTACAGTTCACTTATACTCAGCTGATAAAGGCTTATACCACCTATAAATGACTTATATGTCACTAATAAGTGAAATGTAGGCAAGGCATGGATCAATATTGTTTTCACGTGTACTGTACTTATACTTATGCAGACTAACATTTCACGCTACTTCACTAAATATGCAAATTATAAGTAACTTTTAAGTGACCTTTAAGTCCCATATAAGTCAAGGATATATCACACAAGTCAGAATAAGTTATTTCCATAAGTGATAGGACAAACTCTTAGCAGAAAAAATAATAAATAATTCTTAAATGCCAATCTTGAAAATTGACTGAGGTTTTTTTTCCAGGCTTTTCCATGTTGAAATATATAACAAATATTATAATAAGTCCAAACTGTCCATACTTTTCCAAACCTGTCCAGTTTTAACATGGACATCGTCTCGTTTTTTCAGGATACTTTCTGAAAAATTTCCATTTTACCCTGGAAAACCATGGACCTTGTCCAGTCTATAGGAAAATGTTTAGTTTTTCCACTGCTTTTCAGGATTTTGCATGTAGTTCCCATATAATCCATCCTTTTCCAGAGTACAGTATGGAAAAAGTGCAGTCAGGATAATATGCTTGCATGAAACATGAAAAACACAGCTGTTCTCACTCATCACTCTTATGGTTCAAATCAAATCTGACAGAAACCAACAAGCTGTTATTGGTAACATTAAAGCAGAGCTGATGTCCATCAACAAAGGAGTTCCACAGGGATCTATTTTAGAGCCTGTATTGTTCATATTGTTTATAAATATCTTGCCGCTGTATGTACAACATTCAAAAACTGATTTATATGTTAATAATACACTGCAAGTGAACCAGGTTTGTTCTGTAGTAAGCTCAAGAATTTATATTTTACAGAAGATAAACATTATCTACCACTCAGCTATTGGAAATTATTTAACAATCCATTAATTCTTCTTCTATTGGACTGCAATTGCACAATTTGGGGAAATGCAACTGATATTAATACTGAAACAATCCAAAGCTTCAAAAAGGGCAGGAAGAATTATCCTAAATTTGCCATTTGTTACACCATCCAAAATTCTATTATCGGAATTTACATAGCTCAAATTTAAATACAGATTAGCCTACCACAAGTCCATATTAATGTTCGAAGTAAAGAATGACCTTTTCCCTCAATATATGCATGTTATGTTTAATTTCAGAAGAACAAATACCAAGGACCTAAAGTGAGATGAAATTACAAATGATAATTACAAAACACCATTTCCAAAAAGAAATACTTTTTAAAAAATCATTTACTTACTCTAGTGCTATTCTATGGAATGAACTCCCCATAACCATTAGATCAGAAACAAATCTAAATGTGTTCAAAACAAAATTGTATAACCATTATCTTGAAGGGCAGATTTAATTGTAAATATTGAAATACATGCATTCCAATTTACTGTTAATGCCAATCATATGCACGTTGTGCTTTTATACTTAATGTATTCTGAGGGTCACCAGGGAGAATATTATATTATAACTAACTTAGATACCCTCATAAAATAAAGAGTTTATTATTATTATTATTATTATTATTATTATTATTATTATTATTATTATTATTATTATTATTATTATTGGTTGAGCATATAGAGTTATTCTAGTCCAGCCAGCTATACATCAAGTTGACATAGTGGACCTGCAGTGGCTCAGTGGTTAAGGTTCGAGACTCATGGCCAGAAGGGTCCAGGTTTGATTTCTACAATTTCAACAGCTTGGATCGGCTACTACATTGTGTCCTTTGGCAAGTTGCTTAACTTGCCTCGGCAAGATATAACCTTTGAAGTGTTGCTGTGCTGTAAAATATCAGAAACCAACCAAACCAACCGTCAATTACACTTTGGTTAGGTTGTGCATTTAGGTTTGGGTTTTCTTTCACTATGGTGGGGAATATGTACTCCATGAACATATTTCTAGTTCTACAATGTTCTGTGTAGGATTTGATCAAATGGGGTCCATCAATATTTTCGAAAAGAGCCACCAAGAATTCGATATGGCAACTAGTTTTTCTTCTCAACTTGGCTAGTGGTTACATGAAGATTAGACAATTAATGTACCCCACAACTGTGCTCATAATATCAATTAATCTTATAATAGCATGATACTATTTGTACACAAAGTAAGAATTAATCAAAATTATTAGATATTCATTTATGAAGAACCCATTATTGATGGCATCAGTAAATGACAATTTATGTTGATTGTTCTAAGATTAATATTTGATTCACTGACATGCTATATATATATATATATAAATATATATATATATATATATATATATATATATATATATATATATAGATATATATATATATATATATATATATTAATTAGTGTCCTAGTATAAGCATTACACAGTCATTATAATGATTTGTTTGAATACTATTTATGTATTTTCCTTGCTTGTGAGTAATAATCATGCATGCGGGCTTTTTCTGATCATTCATGTTGGAATTTATTTCTCACAATATTTTAGCTGACATTAAGCAGATTCAATATCAGGAGTTTGTAGGGAATTTGCTGTTTTAACTGTATTCTGGTAACTAGCTTAATAATATTGCTGACTTTAGGCCAGTAAAATCAGCGATGCACATTTGCCTCCTTTGCACTTTCAACTATTGATCTTGTGTATATAATAATAGCTACACGTTGCATGTAATTGCGAGTGAAACTGATGCAATAGTATCTCAAAACCAGACTGCTGTAACCAGGCAACCTGCTCATGTCATATTGCCATGCTTCAATCACATTAGTATTTTGATAAGCTTACTAATGTAGATGTTTTAACACCCAGTTATTTTATACTGTTCAAAAGAAAAGTTAAGAGGTACCACATTTAAGTACCAGGGGTGCATCACTTACAGTTTTATATGTGCCATCATGACACAGCGTTATTTTTCTAAGGGGCCCATATTTCTTTTTTTTTATTGCACCAGTGGTGTGAAAACACCCTATAGATTGAACCTTGGAATACACCATGACATTAAACCATAGGCTTTTGGGCAAAGTGTATTTATGGAGATCAGTGACAGCAATGATGTGACTTCCACAGAAACTAACGACTCATTTTATGCCCTGATAATATCCTTAATAGCTTTACCATTTGCTCACAAAGTTTAGCATGCCTTAGGTTTTTTTGGCTGAGAGGGGTGGGTATGCCCACCATGACAGTGATAGGTCATACAACATTATCTTTCAGTTCATCTGTCCATCACATCTTGGTTAAATTTTGCAGTTAGGTCAGTTATCGGGCCCTGTCATTTATTTTAATTCTCACACAGTCACCAAATATGAGTTGATTGGGGAAAACGAGAGTTGACATTTGGAGCACACATCTCTTTGCGAATGCCTAATTTTCCAATGACATGCAGCAACATTATTTGTAAACTCCTTAAAATACATAAGTTTAGTAAAATACTAATGTATAATTCAGAAACATAAAACAAAGCTGTGAATGTTGTGGCCATATATGTACCTACTGATAGATAACACACAGTGGAATATGGCACAACCATTATATTGTCATGGAGAAGCAGGATGTATCTGTTATGCCCAGTATTTCATTCACAAATACATAAATATTTCTTGATATTATCTTCATTTAGGTAACATCTGTTACGATGCCTCTGATGACTTGCCCTGCTAATATTTTCTGTAGGACGGCCTATCTTACATGTAGATATTTGTGTTACATACTACCCCAAACATCCCCTAAAATTGAAATGGTTATCCCTAATATGTTCTTGTTCAATCCTGGTGAGGCTGATTGTTTATGAGCCTTTCATGGTCCAAGAAATACAAACTTGGACACATGTATTAATAAGACTTCAGTTATAAACAGGAAAAACAATTAAGCTGTATTTTTTATTAGTATTTCAAAATGATAATTAAAATTACATTTGAAAATGATAGACAAATATTTTGGTTCCTTCCTATTCCCACACTTCTGGATTGCAGTATAGATAATACCAGTGATGAAACTGGTGAAGAAAACACTGATAGTAGAAATAGGATTTTGCCGGTTAAATTTGTTCTCCACTTGCAAAAAAGTGCAAGTAGTAACACAGTAAATTCTAGCCCTACTATAGTGGGACATCACTGTTTCATGAACACATTTCTTGTTTTGTATATGTGTGTGTAATCAAAGTGATTACACTTAACATTGCACTTTGGAGATCATAAATATTATAAACCTTCTGTAATTGCACACTTTTAAATTATTCACATAGATGAATACATGCTAATTTGTCATATAAACTTTGTTCAAATACCTGTTTGCATCTTCTTCAGCAGAAACATTGTTTATTTGACATTGATTTTTAGGACAACTAATGCCAACTTCTTAAAAGGACTTCATCTCTAAAAAAGTGAAATAATGGCACTAATCAGATGCACGTTTTACATTTTGACAACTGCAAAAAGACTAAGTTTGTATTAGTATTACTATCAGGTTCAGTTAAAGGACTAAAGCATTAAGTCAGACCAGAAGAGCTTATGTGATGGCCTTTCATCCAGACTCTGTTAGCACAAGTTTGTTATCACTACTCCTCCTAAAGTACTGGGAGGATTTCCATGAAACTTCATAACACATTTATCCCAAAGTTAGTCAGTCCTAAATGAAAATGGTGCCCCTTCGACATCCAACATGGCAGCCATCTTTTTCTCCTGAACAATAGTCATACCAATATGGCTTTTCACTAAAAGTCTTTCTCTGAAGTTTAATTTGTCCTGAATGAAATGGTGCTGATCTGACATCCAATATGGCTGCCATGGTGGCCATCTTGAAAATCTTGGTATCACAACTCATTCTAAATGGATTGTTGTATTAACATGGGATTTTGACTATAAAAAACTTCTTGTGATGTATGATTGGTTCTAAATGAGAAAGATGATGTTCAGTTTTCACTACAAATCTTCTTATGATGTTTAGTTGGTCTTAAATAAAAATGGTGCCCATTAAACAGGCATTCGGACATCCAGTATGGCTGCCACAGTTGCATCTTGAAAATCTTGTTATTACTACACATCCTGAATGGATTTTCATATTGGCATGGAGTTTTCACTAAAAGACTTCATATGAAGCCTAGTTGGTCCTGAATGAAAATGGTGCCAATCTGACATCCAATAGCAGTCAGCTACAAAATCTTCATATTGCTCAAAACTTCTTCTGAATGGCTCCCTTTGCAGGATTGAGATGTAGAATAGACCTGATGTGCCTTCCTGAATGTCAAAAGAGGCAATTAATAGCTGCAGTGGTGCAGTGGCTAGCATGCCGAACGCATGACCAGAGTGATGCAGGTTTAAAGCCTACAATTGGAACAGCCAAAGTTAGCTACTGTTGTGTGTCCTTGCACAAGGCACCAATCTCCAATCGCCCAAGCACTACTTGTGTTGTTGTGCCATAAGAGCAAACAAAAAGCAAACCTTCTGAGTGAATGGTCATGTTTGATGTGGTGGTTTTTGCTACAAGACTCCATATGATATATATAGTTGGTCCTAAATGAAAATGGTGCATCTAGGACATTCATTATGACCACAACGGTAGCCATCTTATAAATTTTGTTATCACTACTCCTGAATTGGTGGTCGTATCTACTTGGGTTTTTCACTTAAAGACTTACGATGTTCATTTGGTAATAAATGGTGCTGATATGAACTCAAAAATGGCCACTTAATCTTGAGTTCACAATTTCTCATATGTGAATGGCAAAAGCTACATGGGATTTTTGCCAAAAGGCTGTGCCTGGTTCTTCCAAAATGAAAATGATGCCAATCTGACATACAATATGGCTTGTGTATTGGCGTTCTTGAATATCTTGCTATGATTACTTATAATAAACATGGAGACGAAGCAGCATATAGATTTTCATTAAGAGTGAATCATGGCAGGATAATGATATAAAACTAAAAAAACATCAAATCTTGGACCGAAAATTTCAAATGTTCTGGTACATCTAAGAATTATGTATATCAATGTTTTCTTTTTTGTCACAATAATTTAAACCTCCTTTGAATGTTTTAATATTAAATTTCACAAATATATGGCCACCAAGTGAATCTTCGGGAAATAATGAGAGCCATTAGAATGTCAGCATATATACATAGTCATGCATACAGTCATACATACATACACACATACATACATTAGGACTAATTAGTTAAAATATACCATTACCACAAAAAAATGTCACAGATTTTATAAAGGATTGCTTATTCATTGTATTATCTCTGCTGGTCATAGACCCAAAGAGCCTATGGGATGGCCTCTTGTCCGTCATCCATCCATGTCTGGCATCTGTCATCCATCCATCCATTAGCACAAGTTTGTTATCACCACTCCTAAACAACTTCAATGATTGCCATCTTGACATAGGGTTTTTTATCATAAGATGTCTTATGTTGTCTGGTTGGGCCCAAAATGAAAATGGTGCCATTCAGATCTCCAGTATGGTCACCACAGTGGCCATCTTAACAATCCTGTTATCGCCATTCTTGAAAAAATGGTCATATTAACATGGGATTTTCCTCCAAAAGACTTTTTATGATGTCTGATTGGTCCTAAATGGTGTCTATATATTATCCAATTTGACTACCTTTGTGGCCATATTGAAAATCTCATTATTGCTACCTCTCCTTGATGGATGGTCATATCAACAATTGTTTTTTACCAAAAGGTTTCTTATGGCTGGTCTTGAATGAAAATTGTGCCAGTCTAACACCCAGTACTATGGCAGCCATCTTGAAAACCTTTTTATTGCTACTCCAAAATGGAAAGTTATATTGACATGGAATTTTCACCTGAAGACGTCTTGTGGTGTCTAGTTGGTCCTAAATGAAAATGATACCGATATGACATCCAACATGGCCACCATGGTGGCAATTTTGAAAATCTTGTTATTGCTTCTCCTAAATGGATGGTCATATCGACATCGGGTTTCATGAAAAAGACTTCCTATGATATATTGTTGGTCCTTAAAAAAATGGTACTGCCATTGCATCCAGTTTGCCACTGTGATGGCCATCTTGAAAATCTTGCCACTTCTCCTGAATGGATGACTATATCAACACAGTCTCTTCACAAAAAGACTTTATTTGATGTCTGGTTGGTAATAAATGAAAAGTATGCTAATTTTACATCCAATATGAATATGTTTTTATTGCTCAAGAATATCAGAGATGATTTCAACACTCAGCAGTTAAAAAAGTACCATTTTTATCTTGAATTCCTGGAAATTCTTTTTGCTAAAGCATCGGTCCATTTGAGGGACTCTTGTTTTCCTCAGGTTTTGCCATACAATCATTCACAGCAGTGTTGAAACACATATTCTGCCCAAAATTTGTAACCGCTGCTCACATTCAGCAGGTGGTCCCTCACAACAGTG
Organism: Margaritifera margaritifera; assembly: GCA_029931535.1. NCBI lineage: Eukaryota > Metazoa > Mollusca > Bivalvia > Unionida > Margaritiferidae > Margaritifera > Margaritifera margaritifera. The sequence goes on from JAQPZY010000622.1 coordinate 268,778, forward strand.
CATTTATATTCTTCAAAAATCAATCCGTGTATGACAATTTTGGTCATAAATGACGGGTAATCACTCATAGCAGAGGTCACTCAAATCAGGTTTTACCTTTATTTCTGTTATTGTGTATAGCATTTTACTTGCATGATAATCCAAACACAACTGAAAGACATGTGTCTCTCCTTGGGGTTCTTGGGTAGCTGTTAGTGTCACTGAATGTATTTTCCCAAGCTGTTTTGAAAAAGATTTCAAAACTGACATATAATTTAATATCCTCTAGTAATTATTTTACTCAGTTTCAATGGAAGTGTTCGAATGGGCTTTGATTTGCCATAGTGAATTTCCCAGCCTGATTGCCTAGCATATCCATGTATTGAGTAATGAGTAGAAAGTGGTAGACAGTTATGTTTTGTTTTTTACACTTTGAACTAAATACTCTGGTCACTGATACAACACATACTTTCCTAAACCTATGCTTCTTACAGCAGGAAAAATGTATAGTCTGTTTTCTGAGCTGTTTTAGGGAAATACATAAAATGACTCTAAAAGATTTTTTTAAATGGGAGATTTTGCCTCCTGTCCAGGAGATGGGGAGTTTTACTGATTCTCTGTGATACTCCCAGAATAATGTTATGTTAAGACCAAAATAACGTTTGAATGCAGTTGTACCTGTTGTTTTGTTAGCCTTTGCATAGTATACTTACTGACTTCTAATATTAATTGTTACATAATATCTAGCATTGAAATGGAGGGTAAACATTGATGGTATGCAAACACTGACCAAAAAACTTTTTAAGTTCCTCAGGACTTGTACAAAGTAATAAATTAGGTTATATTGTACCGAGGTAAAGAATGTGCCATGCCCAGAAGAGACACATAATGCCAGACAACCCAGGCTAATCTGGACACTGTATTCAAACCAGCACCCCCCCTTCTGGTTGTAAGTCTGTCAAACCAACCAATGAGTGACTACATCTCCTGATGTAAATACAATACCATACTGTAATTACGTTCAAATTATTTAACTCCTTTAATACATTTGTCTCCCTTATTAGAGGCTTGACACAAATGCCTCAGATGAGTAAACAAATGTACCGATTTGATGCAGGATGACTTTGTCTGTTATCAGACTGTCAGAAGGGATATGACTCTAACGAACAAATATTAATGTAAATTCACGGTCATACTGTAAGATAGTCTGGGGAATTCATTCATTCATTTCAAATAATTTAAAAAAATATATGAAAGTGGCATATTTAACATGTTACTTTCAAACATAAAGTAAATCGTAGTCTGAGAAGAAGAACTTTGCTTCATTTTTGTTAGTTTATTTTCAAGTTAAAAAGATTGATGGCAATGTGTACAAATTTTAACTTGCTACTTTCGACTCTTTCTTTTTTCTAAACAAACACATTATTGTGCCTAGCATATAATTATTCAGACCTTAAAATGCGCCAAGCATATTTAAACTTTAACTTCTTTTCAGTGGCTCCACGTTGCTCCATCTTCAGGATGTTCAGTCAGTGCCATCCTTTCAAACAGCACAGTTACAGTGCACAGTGAATACTAGCATGGAAATTGTGGTACAACCTCCTTTAAACGCATACTGGGTCAATTTTGCAGTACGTTTTCACACTTTTTTACACTTAATGTTGTGGGGTCTTTTGTGATTGTCCCGTCTCTGAAATCACCATGGTATCAATGGATTTTCCATTGAAACTCCTGTTGTGGTTCTATTGAATATTGAGATAATTGTTTAGTATAAATAAAAGGATAATAAAATAGGCTGCCATGAAATATTTTCCATAAATAATTTAGATGGAATCCATGATAGATTTATGGGAATCCATAACAATTGTTAAGATATATCAGTCCTTGCCCTGAAGTGTACATGTTCATCTCAATTCTGGTAACATCTGAATATAAATAGATTTAAAAAGTAAAAAGAATGACGTCTAGAAAATATATGCTACAGTATGTAGCTCAGCATTATTTTAGTCATCTTGGACAAAATTAATGTTTATACCTTCACAAGCATTGCAAGAGTATAATAGTATTTTCTCTGTTCATTTGTTGTTCATTATTTTGTTTGTTGATTCATTATAAGATGCATATCTTCGGCATTATTTGACCAAGACTCGTCACAATTGGTATATAGATACGACAAGAATAACACAACCATAATAAAAACAGGTTTTTTTCTCACCTTTTTGTCATGTTTGAGTGACTTTTGAAATTTGTTATTTTAATAGCACTAATACATAACCATTGCTATTGCATAGCTTACTCCCTTTTCATGTGGAAAAACATTGTCCTTTTAATGTGAATATATCCTCCTAAACAGTGGAGAATTGTCAATAAGACACGGGTCAACTAGTGCATTTTGCATGCCCATGTGCAGAACAGTAATCGTTTCAAGGATCCGGTGTTTAATGGACATGTGTCAGAAATTGTGACCAGAGAGAAAATTGCTTGTTGCTAGTGCTCCCACCACATTAGTGGTCCTTCCTTCAACAATATTTTATCTTGGTATGACATTTATTTTCTTCGTGTTATTTTTACTTGCCGGTACACCCTGCTCCCTTTTAGAAAATCTTTCTTTAAGGGACCTCTTAGGTTACCATGGCTGTAACCCAACCCTTAGAGTAAACTCATATTTAATATAAATTACAACTGGGTTACAGATAAGTCTTTGTGTTAAGGAATAACGCAGCTGAGGCCCTACCCTAACATAGCAGGAATTACGCATTCCTTTTCCTTATTTAATTGTCTAAACACTAATTTGGTGTTTTTTCATCTTTGTTTATTGATATTTGTTCTTGGTGACACATGTCACATTGTTATTGTCTGTATGTGTTTGCAATTGCTCCTTAATAAAGGTTTAACAACTGAATGTCCTTTCTTTGCCATAAAGAAAAGACAGGTATGTTTCCATTGTTTACCTTGTGCATACACTCAAGGGTGTATCAAGCACATAATATAAAAAACAGGTGAGTTCATATGTGATATATTAAAACATATTGTCATTATTCATTTTTTTCTTGCAGGAATTTTCTTTTTCTTCAGAGAACAATGCTGGGACAGTCTGGGGGGAAAGTGTGGCTACAAGAAGGGCCCTTGGGACACACCCAGGCTGCCTCACTTGTTCAAAATGCACATGGAAAAATCATTCTGCATTTTGTAAACTATGGTCCGGATGCACATATAGAGGGTGAATGAAACATCATTCCCTCCCCCCACTCTTTTCGGAATTTTATGGTTTCTGTCTTGCACAACCCCAAGGGTATCAATGCAAGATGATAAGCACTTCAGGTTGGAAAAGCAATTCTGGGTCACAGGGGATTATGGTATCAATGTCTTCGGAAACAGTTGAAAACCCCTCCAGAAGAAGGGACTGAACGTTCGAGGAGTGTATCACAGCCCACGAGTGGGAGGAGAAGCCGAGCACATCTCACGTTCAGAGTAGCATGTTGCTCCCTTGCATGAGGGAGAAGGACTCGATATACTCCTGTGGCTTCCCAAGATCTGAAGGATCATCAACACAGATTCTTTACAACCTCTCCTGACCCATCACAATTGGCCAGGAAGCGTGATAATACGAATCAACCTCAGGAGCCATCCGTAAAGTTCTTTAAACAGATGCAGCATTGCAAACTTAATTTAAACCTTCTCCTCAACGGTCGGGTCTAAGGCGTGTCGCTGCAGACACTCAAGGAGGAAGTTCGTTAAACCTCCTTCCTTTCCAAGGAAGGAGGGATCGGACAGCCCAAAAGACTCGTCCCCTCTCCCCCCATGCATTCCTCTCCCAAACGTCCCCATAGGAGCTCGTCTCTGCCTCTTTTAAGAGGCTTGGTCAAGCATCACGGACGATGCGTGGGTCCTTTCCATTGTGATGGAAGGGTTACCCAATACAGTTCAGGACACAACCCTCTGTATCAAGGACCACCATACTTTTTCATCAAACCAATCTGGTGCATACCCTTTTTACAGAAAGGGGATAGTTAAAAAGGGTTCTGAACAATCCGTCTCCCGCATTCGACTCCCGAATCTTCCTGGTCACCAAGAAAGCAGAAAAGTTTCATCTCATAATCGATCTTTCCCTTTAAACTGTTTTTTAATATCAGTAATATCTTACTCTGTTGCTTTTGCATAGCTAATCTATTTCCGTGAGGGGAATACTCCGACCGCATAATGAGAATTCATCCTCCCATAGGGTTGACTAGAAAGTTCTTGTGAATAGCACTCTCTGTGTAAACCCCCACAGTCTTTTATACATGACTCCCACAATTCATCATTCTTTTTCCAGTCGTCATCTTGATTAAGACTTTGAAATTATCACTTGAGAAATTGCTTTCGCTAGACGAGTCCACGTAGCGAAATACGCTCTTTCGTTACGTTTTTTTCGTAAACTACAACTGGGTATTAAGCCTTGACCAGTATTTTCCTTGTCTGGAAATATTCAACTCTCTTGTGAGTTTGGCAAATTGATACCAAGAAACATCCTGTTCTTAATCTTGGTTAGTCAGTTATTCTCCATTCAGGTATTGTTCGTGGGGGATTTTGAGAATTCCGTATTGTTTCTTAAGCTAGGGTAGGTTAATTATCCTCTTTTCCTATCTCTGTTGCCAACCAGTTGATTTCTTTTGTTTATTTTTTGAAAAAGTCACGAAAGCGTCGAAAATTAATTTCCCTTAATTCTGATTGGTTGGCTAATTTTAAAGCTCAGGAAAGCAGGTCGAACACCAGTCTTTTCTTCTTAGGTGTGTTTTTATATTGAACTCCGGTTCAGTTTTAATTTAATTAGTATAGGCGATTTATTCCTTTGCTACAAATATTAATTAAAGCATTTTACCAAGCTGGTTTTTTGATTATGATTCGTATCCAGTACTCGATAAATCTGGTTTATGTTGCCTTGTTTTTTCTTACTACCTATATATAAAGTTGTATATATATATATATATATATATATAAATATATATATATATATATATAAAGAGAGATAAATCTAGAGTGGTTTAGACACCTGCAGGTGAGGTCCTGCTAAGGTTCGTTTGCAAAGTAGTTATATATATAAATATATATATATATCACCATTATCTTGTTTTCAGTGTTTTCTATTTTACCGCTATTTAAAGGCGGATGGGGATTGTGTCGCGCCTTCCCGTGAGGAAGGGCAGCACTGTTCCCAATACAGTAAGGCAGCGAGCAAGTCGCGCCCCCCCCCCCCCAGGATGTCTCCATTTGCACCCTTTACAGTTTTTCTGTCTCACAAGATGAAAACCACACAGAGATTCACTCTCAGCTCTGATTCTGTTAGGACCAGATTATCATCACCTGCATTGATAGATGAATTGGGGACAGGCTTCTGACTGGGGTCCCCCAATGCATCCACCCCCCCCCACTCCTTTAGAACCAGAGGATTTCATTTTCTCCAGGGTCATTGAACTCTGGACGAATCGTCCTTCTGCATTATCAATCTAGAAATGAAGGCCATATTACCAGCATTGCAAGGGTGAATGGCCAGAATAAGGGGTCAATGTGTCATGGTCTCCCCCGACAACACGTTTGTCAGAGCTTATTTCCAACATTAAGGAGGCACACATGCCCTTTTTCTTGTGTGGAGGTCTGAATCTTTCTCTGTTGGGCAACCTCGGATGACATCACACTCTGAGTTCGCCACATTATGGCAGGACGAATGTAATTAGCAAACAGTCTTTTCCAGGCCAGGCAAATAGTCCTGACAGAATGGTCTCTAGACTGCTCTGTAACAGAATCCCTTTTCACACTGTGGAAAAAGCCTTTGGTGGATTTGTTTATAACCAGGCTCAAACAACAGACTTCCCTTTTATGCCTCTCCAGTCCCGGACCAGAGGGCATGGGAAGTGGGACGCGTTAGCTTCCAGTGGGAATACTGTTCGCATATGCCTTCACACCATTACCACTGCTACCAACAAGTTCGACAAAAAGTCTGAAAGCCCACTGCTTGTATCATCCGCATAGCGCCACTGTGGCTCCAACGATCATGGTTCAACGATCTTCAAGACTGCTAATAGATCACCCAAGTCCTTACCCCAGAGGAGGGATGTTCTGGGACACAACAATCCTCACATTCTCCACCTTCACTCATGGCTCATATCCAACAGTCTATCTGCTGAAACAAGTTTTTGGGCTGGGTTGCCAGTTGCATCATTAAGGCGAGGACAGATTACACGTCCAAGGTCTATGATGCCAGGTGAAAATCTTCTGTGATTGGTGCAGTAGGAAACACGTTGATCCTAACTGTCCAGTGTGAGTTCCATTGCGGATTTCCTTTGTTTCTTTCGAAAACAACGGATGTGCAGTATCGACAATCAAGGGCTATAGAGCTGTCATTTCCAACACACTTTACATTCTTTCAGGGCATGGCAGTTGGTTCTGATTGGCATCTTGCGTGATCTCATTAAATATTTTGAACTGCAGAGACCTGTCTCCGCTGTCGTATGCCCAGATAGGATATGTCTTGTATTTTGTATACAAGTAAGCCCTATTGAACCATTGAATGAGGCTTCCTTCCAGGACCTTACACTCAAGACAGTGATTTTTCTCAACTTGTGTCAGCAAGAAGATGGAGTGAACTTTATGCCTTGTCCAGTCAACGCTGACTGTCTCTGGTTTAATGTCATTATGAATCCGTTTCTCTTCTTGCCAGCTGGGATTTTTTAGCTAAAACTCAATTACTTTGGTAGCTCCACTACCTAATGAGATACCCCTTCTCAGTCAAATCTGTGCTTGGGGATGTCAAGATAGGTTTAATGCCCTGTCAGGGAACTAGATTGCTATATCAGTGCTTCTAAATGGAAAAGGAAGTGTCAAAAACATATTTTTCTTCCTCTTAAGGGCTCCATTTATATGTTGGCTTCCACCATTTCATGGCGGATTGTCACTACCAGCAAAAGATCTCATCAGTCCTAACCAATAGGTACCTTTCCTTTTATGAAACTAAGAGCCCATGAGGTTCGAGCCATCGTTGCCTCATGGGCCCTTCCTAAATCATTCTCCTTGGGAGGATGTCATGAAGACAGCATTTTGGGCAATCACCTACTACCCTCTGACCCTTCTACCTCCACTCTTTAGCACAATAGAGCGCATGCATTTTTTCTCTGATGACCCATAGTTGCTGATACCATGTGACTTTGAGAATAACTACATACAGTAAAGTGTAATAGCCGCCAAATGAGTGAGTACCTTCCAGTTTTCTTTTTTTTTTTTTTTTTTGAGTTGTTAGCTCTACAGTTTTTAACACATCAACTATACAATTCCACACTACTTGTAGAACAAATTCACTTACGCAAATAGCGATGGAATTATGAGAGTTGCTGCGATTAAAATGTAGTTGTGTTTTCTTTTTTTTGGAGGGAGGGGGGATAAACCTAATTGTAAGTAATGCAATAATCTTCGCATATTGTCATTGGGGGGGGGGGTAAATACTAATTTTTAAATAATGCAAAACTTGCATGTCGCTAATTGACGGAATGCACCGCTCCCACCCCACTCTGATGTCCTGGCATGCAACATCATCTAATGAAAAATGATGTATGTATCTTCACATGGGCCATGTGAGGTGGCACGGTTGGAACCGTGCCTTATTACTCTTATTGGGTGGATGTACTTCACGACAAATGGACGAGGTATTTTCAAAGCACGAAAAAAGAGTAAGCTATAAACAATAGTGACGGGTAAGTAAAAAAATTTACAAAATTAAAATGTGTCCCCCCCCCCCCCCTGCCAAAAAAAAACCCCTGTTTATGTACACAAGAATCTCCAAAACACTATTTAACCTACATTCATTTCAAATTTGTAAATTGCATCTCAAAAGTAACTCAACCATACCAAAAAGTAAGTCCACCGTGGACATATTAAACTAAAAACCACATTTGAGTGACTTTTGAATTTTTCAATACCCATATCATGGCCCAGGTTATAAATGTGTTAGGTCCCTAGTCTAATCCATCCCATATTTAATGTGTGTAACAAAAGACTAGTAATTGCCACAACTACAATCACAATCAATGGAGGGTGTTGAAATTTTGTAGTGGACTTGTCATCAGTGGGTGAACATGGTGCATATGCATATCTATCTCGCTGATTAATGACGTTTGGCCAGAGTTTGTAGCTTCTTTTTGTGTTGTGAAAGACTGATTATGATTCTTGCAAACCATGAATCCGTGATCTGACCCTGTTGCCGTTTAACATTACTGTGATTTGATCATAGTGCGACTGACCGAGGGCACATCAACCATGGCCATAAATAATGGACAACTTAGTGTTGACCATAGTTAAAGTTTATGGTAGAGTGTCAGACCCATAATCCAAGGATTGGCAAGATTTTAATTCTCGCACCATCATAATGGCGCTCAGATCCAACCTGTGTCAGCTTCATTCATGTTTTCACTTTTCTTCAGTTATTAGATATACCCAATAATGAGTTAAAATTCCAGTTAAAACAAACAAAAACAAAACAAAAAATGGCATTCATACTTGTAACTAATCATGGTTGCCCATTGTCTTTTTTATGGAAAAAAAAAAAAAAAAAAAACAACAACACCGAGATGTTAAGTCATTTTAGACCAAACCTGATTGTACTTATGAACCATGGTACCAACACAGAGATACAAAGCCAATTTATTTACCAAACAATGCGGGAAACCAGATATATCAAGTTTTGGTCCCAAACAGCTTAAAAACACAATAAAAAGAAGAAAACAAAATATAGACTTGGTCCTGCTTGCATAACAGAACTACACAACTAAGTATAAACTTCACACAAAAAATGGTTCCACTGCAAATGCTTTAAAAAGTCCAACATAAGGATCCATATCTCAAACGTTAAACCCTGGTAGTTAAACCAAACATGTAATGCAAAACATCTTAGTCCATGCAATTATACTATTATATCTTGTAAATAATCAGGATCCAGTAATGTAGCTGATCCATTACCTCAGTGATTTGAGACATTTTGAGAAAGTTGGACCAGGTTGAAAACTTATCTTATTTTGAGTTAAAATAATAGTATAGCAATAGACAATTTATAATATTTTAGGGCATTAACACTACTCCCCAAACCATCATGACAAATCACTTTTTTTCTAAAGCTAACTTCTTGTCATAATTGCAATTCTTTATCATAGACATTTATTGTACCTATCATGCAAGATAAATACTGCTACAACAAGCCATAGAATAATTGTGTGCCTTATTAGAAGTGGTAATCATCTATGAAATCCAGCTTTGACATCACAGAATGCAGTACATAAGATTATGGATAAACTGGAACTTTAATTCATGTGTATTAAACAATATGACATTAAATATTGGTCCGTGTTCTTTCTGATGGAATATTAAAATTTAGTCATATTCCCCAGCTGTAGATGTTCCAGGGTCAACCAGGTAAACCCTGGAAAATTATATTCAGGAAAACCCTGGAGTATTTAGACTAACATTCCAGCCTTCTATTAGGGTAAAAGTTTGGAAAACCATTGGAAAACATTATTGTCTATGGAAATGCTCCTCTTTGATTTTCTTGACATCCAAACGAGTATACGACAACTTGTTCAAGAACGACAACAATTTTCCTGGGAAATTCATGGAAACACGCTGGAATATATTGCATTGAAAAACTAACAATGATCATATTTTTCTGCGTCATACGCTGTGAATGTCCTGGTAAACCAAATGGATAATATTTGCCTAAAAAAACACCGGAATATTCTGGAAAGACCTAGAATATTTGCCATGAAAACAAAGAAAGGTTACCCTAGAAAATAATTTTCATCTTGCCATCCCTGACAGGATTGAAGCTGTCGTACTGGCTCCTTCAGCTAATAAATAATTAGATTTTAATCAGTGATGCTGTAATTATACCCTTACCACGTGACGATAACTTCAAGAACGTAACATCAAAAGGCCAATCACTAACTAAAATGCGTTGTCACAAACACCACTCTTTATATGGACTGAGGTGTAGAAGTAATTTTTGTACAAGAACAAAAAAAACATACTTCTTTTCATTGGTATCTTAATAGGTTGTGCACTGGATCCAATAGGCCCGTATGTTAGTAGAAGGCATTGCCAGTTTGAATAAATGTCCCCCCCCCCGCTAGTTACACATTCAATAACACTATAGTAATGGTGTGCCATAAAGGTCCAAATTACTGGCTCCATATATCAACCTTACTTTTCTTTAAAAATGTTTATCCTCTTGTTGTTGTTCAAATTTTATTCTGAAACAATCTACAAAGGATGCAAAATAACACATCAATATTAATTATTTTATCGCTCGAGCTCAATTTTATTAGTATTAAAAGATAAAAGAAGTTATATGTAATATCAATCTGAAGTAAATTAACAAAAGAATTAAGCTATTTCTGAAGTAGATTTAATTACAAGAACACATAATTTTGAAACAAACCTACGGTACGCCTCATTCGTCAGAGTGAAAAAAAGATGTAAAACATTAAAAGAAAAAAGAAAAAAGTTCAAAAAACATTATTAAAATAACCAAACAATTAAAGTAATAACCATCCCATAAAAAATCAAGCAAATATTATATTTATCCTCAACAATTGGGTGACACAGAAGTTACATATGACGATCAGGATGATAGCAATCATAAAGATCAGTCAAGTATACAACGGTGTCTCCAAACATTTTGCCACACAGTACAAGCGTTTAGAAATCCAGATCGGGTGGGGTGAGGTGGATGTTGTCAGAGTGGTTAGGTTCCACCCGCACCCCATCTGTTAAAATAGTACACTTTAAGGTGAAAAAACACAAATGTTAGTCATTTAAAGTACAGTGAACCACCACTTCTAAACAAATCGTCCTCTAAAAAAGACCTTCATACTTCCCGGCCTTTCCTAGCATGGTTTCAGGTACAAATAACTGAAATAAATAACATCAACTTGTACTATGTAACAAGTACCCCAATGTGACTATTTACCATTTAATTTCGTTCAACATTCCAAAATCAC